>AXZM01000892.1:0-34791 GCA_000743315.1 Lignosus rhinocerotis TM02
ACACAGTGATTACAACGCACCCATGGACAGTAGCCTGCCGTAAACGTTCAAACTTGAAACGGCGAAGAGTCTCAAGCTTATACTTCCATACTTGCGTATGCGGTTCGGCCGGCTCATTAGTTTTCACTAATGGGCCGCTTCTTTGAACCTGTGATTCGCTGCTGCTGTCGGTTGAGACGCTTCGGGGATTGTCGTTGAGTGCTCAGATTACATATACAAGTGAGTGATGAACATCTTCAACCCGGTAACAATGTGGCATCAGACAAGAACCTGTCTCCAGCGAGTGAATATCGAAACGTGAACCCACCGTGTACACTGACAAACGATGGAAGGAAGTCGTTGTCATAGGTGATTGTGTAAGACAATTGTTGAAAGTTGAACGGTGAACGTTGATGTACAAGTCGACAGCCGGCTGGACGCGACCTGACGCGGCGGGCGTTCCCGACTTTCGACCTCGACGTCCACGACCCTCCCACGAGCCCGGCTCAGACATCTGTATCTCTTGGCTCTGTTCTGTTCTGTAACACTTGTAATCGATACCAACGCACGACCTTGATAAAGATGGATGCTCGCCTGCGCCGTGTGAACAAGGAGATCGCAGGTGCGAGTGCAACCACACTCGCCTCAGAGACCATGTGACGCTGAACATGAAGGCGGGCGTGTTCTGGGGTTTGCAGATTGTAAGAACGACAAGTCGTCCAGGGTCACGATTGACCTGGTGGAAGACAACCCTTTTCACCTCATTGGCGCGTTCGACGGGCCAGAAGACACGCCATATCAGGGTGGCCGATTCCAAGTCGTACGTCCTCTGCCACATGCACATCTTTCCCGCATCTTTCCCTTACCACTCTCTGCGACGTCGCGTCATATCCATCACTATCATTCCTTCATGCTCCCTCCACATATGCCTGTATTTGCCCACTCGCATACGCGGCACAGGACATCGTAATCCCGGACAACTACCCCTTCCAGCCCGTGAAGATGAAGTTCATCACGAAGGTTTACCATCCAAACATATCCTCAGCATCGGGCGCGATCTGCCTCGACATCCTCAAGGACGCCTGGTCGCCCGTCCTCACGCTCAAATCGACGCTTATCTCCCTCCAGTCCCTCTTGTGCTCCCCTGAGCCACGCGATCCACAAGACGCAGAGGTCGCGAAGCACTATATGACGAGCAAAAGCAGCTTCGAAGAAACGGCGCGATATTGGACTATGATCTACGCTGGAGGTCCAGAGAAGGAGAGCGCGCAGGCAGAAGGCAAGGACGGGGTGAGGGACGAGATCGCGATGGCGGGGCTGAATTTGGAGCATGTTACTCAGTTCGAAAGACTTGGGTTCGAGAGATCGAAAGTGGTACGTTGATACATGTTCCATGCGCGTCGTTGATTGTGTGTATGGGAACTGACGAAGCGAGGATGTTCGGTGCAGATTGATGTGCTGAGGAGATTGAACTATCGAGGCGCGAATGTGGCATCGATTAATGACGACCAGATAGTCGAGGCGCTGCTGACATGATCATATATGTATCTGTGGATTCTCTGTTTCGGCTTCCTTGGACCGACTTTAGGAGATCGACATGCTACTGGTTCTCTACAGCTGTGTGACGGTCAAGGTGCGCTTCTATCAGGGGTTATGTCGCTCACTTGTCCAGCAGACTAAAGCGCCACTATCCTCGAATCCTTCAGTTTGTGAGAGACGTTATCAAGGACTGAATCACACCATGTCAATTCTAAAGTGCTCTTCCAACGATAGCAATGAACTGAATCACACCGTGTCAATTCTGAAGTGCTCTTCCAACGATAGCATACGAGTACTGTCGCATGCTGTGGAGATGTAAGAACTGGTGCTGTCTGCTCTGTTCGTAGTCAATCATACAGCACCATGCAGATTTATCGATCTCTGCAAAATGCCGTGCTTTCTCACACCTGCTATGACTGTGAAAGATGTACAATTCACTTCATATCAAATATGCCTCAATGTGCAGATGGAGGATGAGCAAATACTAGAGTTACACCCGAGGAACCCACACCGGGTTATTCGATGCAATCGGACCCACCCCACCATCCAATACTCCATCGATGACAAGTTGAAGAGTGGGAGAAACAGCAGTATTGTTTAGAGCCCAGAGGGCAACAGCGACCGTGCTTCGACAATCCATTAGCCTCATTTGTCGCCAAACGAACGAACACAGGGTGTACTCACTTCTTGCCATTGTACTCTAAGATACCTGACGGAACCGGGAACCTGGTCTGCGGCCCGACATTTGCGACGCGCTACATATATCATTTAGCTTGCTATCCCATGATCATCCACTAGCACGCCGCGGTACACACGTACCTTTCCGAACATCCATCCGTTAACGAAAAGACGCGCCCTGTACGCCTGCGAGTTCGCCGTCTCGAACTGGAAGCTCAAGAGCACGTCCGTGCCCTTCGGCAAGTCCAAGTCGAACGTCTTCACGAAGAAACCGACGCCCGCCTCGCCGTTAGGCAGCCCCCTTGACAGGTCGCGCGTAGTCCAGTGGGAGGTGTCAAACCCAGGCAGGTGCCAGCCTTCGCGCTCGCCGAACAGCCCACCCTCGTTCATCACCCCACGGACCTTGTCGGGGAAGCTACGCCGTCACAGATTCGCATCAGCTACAGTCGAACCTCTGCAGAGCCGAGGAGGGGGAGGGGAAGAGAGCGTACTTCGTGTACCCGCCGACCTTGCCCTGAACCTTCCATGTCGAGATCATCCCGCCGTTTAGTTGGAAACCTGCGATACCGCGGGCCGACCTCCCGACTCCGTTTTCGTCGCTGCCCATGTTGTCTTGGAGGACCGTGATCACATTGTCTTGGCCCTTGAGGACAGACCCAGAGGGGAAGGGGAAGAGCGCGTTGATGTGGTCTGCGCCGTTGTGCACAGTACTGATGAATTTGTCGTTGATCCACACGGATGCCGCAAATGCTGTAGAATAGATGTATGAGATGTAGTACCAAGAATTGTGCGGATAGGAGTACGCACAGCTTCCACCGTAGATGGTCAGGTTGACGGATGTTTCATGGCCTGTGCCAGTGAAATGTCCACGGAAGAGGACATTGTTCTCACAGCTGCGTGCATGCATAATTGAGCGCACTTCCCATAGACAGAAGGTGTCCACTTACAATCCATAATCGCATCCTGCGCAATCACATCAAACATCAATCAGTTCCAACACCACACGGCGGTAAATGCCTGACGTAGCTTACCATACAGAACCGTACCGCCAAACAGAGGCTTCACGCTCAGGTTAGTCGTCGTTTTATTCGCCACCGTCCACTTCGAATCATCGAATCCCTTCCGGATCTCCGGCAAACTATCTCTGAACTTCCATCCCTCCAGCTTCGGAATTTTCCGCTCCACGCTCTTGAAGTCCGCTGCCGCGCGCATCCTCAGCGTCCCAGTGAGCGTCCCCCGGCCCTCGCGCCTCACCGCGACGCGCGCCCCGTTCCACGTCACCGCCGTCACTGCAGGGGACGCGACGACCACGAGCGGGACAGACGCGTTCAAGTCCCCGCGGAGCGCAAGCGTAGACCGGGAAATCGTCGCGTTGCGCACGAGGTTCGGGCCGCCGACGAGCACGGTCGTGTTCGTCCCGAACTGGAAGAAGTGCTCGAACCCAGGCACGGTCTCGCGTGTCTGCGTACGCACGGCGGGCGCCCAGAACGTCGCGGCGGTGACGGGGTCGGCGAAGAGGACGAGCTGCGTCGTCGAGTCCCAGAGCGTGATGAGCCCATTGGACCCAGGCGCAATGCTGACGGTGGTGATGCCCCGCCCGGCGGAGGAGTTGGCGAAAGTGACGCGCGGGGATGGGGTGCGCGTCCCGAGGCCGGTGAATGTGAGTGCGAGCTCGTGTGACTGGTTTGCGTCCCCGAAGACGAAGAGCACGTCGCGCGCGCCGATCGTGCCCGCGAAAAAGACGGAGGCGGTGGTGTAGAGGACAGATCCGTGTGCGCCGAAGGGGTAGTCAGTGATGATGAGCTTGCTTTGGCGGCCGTTAAGCGTGATGCTACCTGTTGTCTGAGGCAGGGTCAGCGTGCCCTTCGATGTGGGGACCTCAAGCGTGAAATTGGTGATCGCACTGTAGGAACGCACGTCCAGCTACTGTTTATTAATGAAGGAAAACAGGACGTACGTAGACGTGGAGTTTGCCTGGCGTGCGATGTAAAATTGCGTGTTTGTATCGAAGTTCTTGAGTAGCGTGATAAACGTTGCACTACCGTTGAGTGTAACACCTGGAATGCCGGTGCTTGTGTCGCCAATCCAGTCGGTCTTACGGAAAGAGGGCGAAGAGCGGAGGAAGAGCCCTTGACGTTTTACTTCGTCAAATTTGTCCGAAAGCGCACGAGACTCGCGAATCGAAGCGCCGTAGTCGTAGCTGACTCTTCATTGAGCCACAAGTTCACTCGACAGCAAGTACTGCTGATGCCTACCTAGTGTATACGCCAGGGAAGGGGAAGCCGCCCCAACTCGTACCCCTGTTGAAACCATCGGAATGAGTCGCTTGCATAACGCGGACATACCAGTGTGTTTACCCGTAGAACATGTAGTACGAGAGAAGCTTAGCGTTGCCAGCCCAGTTCTGCTTGTAGAAAACGTCCTGGAAGTCCGGTCCAGTTAGCAGCTCGCACGCGTCATACCCTGGTCCGCCCCACGGATCAAACGATCCTCCTATACACCGAGGAGGGTATCAACGCTTCTGTTACACGGTATATATGATAAAGGTGGCACCCACCTTGGAACTCAGGCATGTACCAGGGCTGAGACGGGTTGTTCTGTATGTGATACTGGTGGTAGTTGGTCGTGACACCTGTCCATGACCGTGGATTCGAGCAATCGAACCCTTGTGGGTATGCGTCCTGCAAGATACTCGATATGAATGACGGATGAGAGGTGGAATCGAGACATACCAGACCGTAGATGTCGACTGCACCTGTGCCATTTATGAAGTTGCTTCCTTCGCCCGGGTCGTTGTAAGTGCTAATCATAGCAAGATCAGATCTTCGTGCAAAAAAGAAAGGGACCCAAACTTATGACGCTTACAGAGGCACTACCATACCGCCATCGCGGTACTGTGCCTCAAGCTGTGCGAAGTACGCTGCATGCGCGGTGGTCTGCGAGAACTCATTGTCTGCCAGACGAATGCTGTCACCACTTGATCTCGGTATACCACGGAGACTGTACTCACCGATCTGCACAGCTAGAAGTTTGAGTGGGAGGTATCAGTGTACTGTACTCCATCAGCCACGGCGCGAAGATTGAGCACGCACCGAGAACTGGCCCTCCTTTCGTCACCTGGTTCGGCACTGTACCGTTGATGATCCCATCGATGTACGGCTCGTACGCAGCAGTCCAATCCGATGCATTGGTCCTGAGCGTTCCGGCAACTTCGCTCGTCACCCAGTGAGCGATACCTCCAGCGGACGTCTCAGCGTTGATCTTTCGGTGTAATACACAACTCAATACGATGCTCGTGATGTGATACGGATGATGTTACTTACGTATGGGCCTGAAAGGATATGATCATCAACTCCACTAATCGAGAAGACGAGCGAGCTGTATGAAGATCGACTGACCTGGACGGAGGACTATGAAGATGCCAGCAAGCTTAGCAGCATCAAACATTGGCTGGATAGCACGCCAGTCATTGAAGTCGAGCACTCCACGTGACGGGTTTGTGGCGCCCACTGTAACGACTTCATGAGTACTCCCGTTCTGAGACAAGACGAGCATCATTGAACATACTATGCAAGTAGATACTAAGATGAACAAGAAGGGGATAAGTAACGTCGTAGAATGGGAGATATAATAAGATTACATACCTGACACCGTTGAGACCCGCGGCCACCATCTTTTGGAAGATGTCGAGCCAGAGGTCCGGAACTGGAAGTCGGAAAGTGTGGAACTCGCCGGAGCTGGAGACCTGAATGAGACTACGCTATGCGCTATGGTATAATGGTCACTTACTGGAGGAACATACGCTGGCCGTGCAGGAAGAGTGTATAGTTATCCCATTGTACTACGTCGGTCAAGCCATTCGACTGTCGAGGAGGGTCAGCCGCGACAGCGCGAGTAGCGAAGACACCCCCGTCTGCCGCTGAGGAGGAGCTTGTAGCAGTTATAAGACATAGACCGAGAGTCAAGAGGGAGCGAGTAGCCCAGGAGTACCGGGTCCAAAGCATGGCTGCGATCCCTCGTTGTGCGATGAAGGACAGGCCGACATTACAGCTGATTATATACCGAGGAAGAGCGACGACGAAGTTGTAGGATGTATTCAGACGAAGAGAAGCCTCTGAACATCTCTGGCGGGCCGCTGATGCGTTCTCACAACTTCTCGGACAGTGTCCCCTGGAGCGCCGGTGTGAATAACACAGTCACATGTGGTAGCGCCTGACTGCCCCAAGAACAGCCTGGCCAGAGTCATCGTCTCTTCTGAGCTGCCGTGTTTCTAGAGGGAAAACGGAAGACGTAATTCTTCGCAGATTGTGTGCCAAAGGCGGGCATACGAAGGCCTCCCATGAACGTCACGAGATGGATTGCACTGGGATCGTATCGGAGAGTGCTTCACAGAAGCCCTAGCATCCATGTAAGTGGTTGTGTAAGATGTTTGAATTGTACTACTACCTGTGTCTGCTGGACAATGGATCAATGATTCACTCATTGACCTCGTATGAGTGACGCACACCTCCTTAACACTGTGCATATGGCTAATCATAGAGGTTGAGAATACGATTGAAGCAGCCGCAGACAAAGTATGAAAGTCTCCAGCACGGGTGGTACAGGGTGGAGACGCACGTAAGAAGAGACCGTGACCAACTAGTGCCCCAGTGCTCCGGCAAACACCGAAAAGATAAGTACTTGATCAGCGCTCACCCTACAGTGAGTGCCAGAAAGTGAGTGAAGTTTGAACAACACCAATAGTACTTGTTAACTACGCATGTGCTTGGAATTAATACTCATTCTCTGTATTGAGTCTTAGACTATCGCATCATCTACGACTATGCCCATTATATCATAATCCTTGTCGACCCATTCAAGTGACATACTAGGCGAACTCTACCCCGGGATGGTGTCGTCGAGTGAAATCAACCAATTCTTCTGCAAAGTACGTAAGATGATGGAACTACTTTCCACCTCCCAGGCTCGCACTGATTTTTCAATAGACATTTTGACGACTAGTGTACTCTGAAGTCCATCTTCAACGCTGTCACGACGAACTTGGCTGGTATCATCGTGGTGGAACGACCCAGGTGCGCTTAGTACGCTACTAGGATACAGTGTTCGTCTAGCTGCATGGTCTAGTCACTCCGATTGGATCCATGCAAAAAAAAAACTCGTATTGCTTGACACATTACCTGCTTGCCTGCTGTGATCGCGGTTTTTGTCGCCGTGCACCGGCCCTCTCCCTGTACAACTGGTTCACTCATAATTTCCTTACTTATGGAATTAGTCACCCTAAGGGCCTATGGCCGATTGACGCTCATAACAGACGAACAGACTCGGATAAGGCGTCCTTTCAGTCGTTCTTTCCATCTACCATGAGTTCGGAGATAGGTGAGTGCTAGCGCTAAACAGGTCCTGTATACTGCGCAACATGTACTTAAATCTCGTATGTAGACATTGACATTCGTAGAATCACTCCGGAAGAGACCATTTCTCTCCGCCATTCCGTACTGTGGCCGGACCATCCAGTCTCATATGTGCTCCTACCTGAGGATGCCTCGGGCTACCACTACGGCGCCTTCCTCCCTGGTTCAGCCATTGCTGCAGCCGTCATCTCCGTTTTCGTCGACCCGCTGCCCTCATCCTCAAGCTCCTCTCCCACCCCAACCCCCAACGTCGCCGCCGCGCGGTTCCGCAAGTTTGCTTGTGATCCCGCACATCAAGGCAAGGGGATCGGAACGGAGCTGTTGAAGCGTGTACTCGGCGCTGCGGCGACGGAGATGAAGTGTGGCGTGATCTGGTGCGACGCCCGTTCGAGCGCAGCGGGGTGGTATGAGCGGAGAGGGATGTCTAAGTTTGGGGAGACATTCTTCAAGGGCGATGTCGAGTATGTGCGAATGAAAATGGACCTCGCCGTTTCGAGCCCTGATCGACCTGATCCCATGAACTGAGTCCATTTTTTTTTCTCTTTCTACACAGTGTTTTTATCTGTCTGCAGTCATCATGAACTATGCATGTTCTAAGTCCTTTTCTGAGCATTGTGTAATGTTGGCTTGCAACCTGCTAGTTGTAACGTGCGGTTTCGATTGTTCTTATGATGCAGCCTGAGACATGTGTGGGACCGTTGTGACATATATAGAGACGGTCCACGACTACGCGGTCGCGTATGGCGTTCAAACGTTGGTCAGAATCCAGGCGCTATTGTGATTTTCTCCGCGACTTGCCAAATGGAAGCACTTGCTCTCAACTCTCATGCGCTCTCGGGTTACAGGTCAGCATCTGACACACAACATAACACCCCTCCATCCTCCCCCTGATTCGAGCCTCCCTCCCACGCGGCAGACGGGGTCCGTCCTGCGACTCAGATGGTCTCGTGGGTCCGGATTCCGGACTCAAACGCTGATGCGTCTCGGAGATCTGCCATGACCATGAACGCACGCGCTTCGACGCACACACTGACACACTCCGGCGAAATTTTGACATGCACGCACGCCCTCCCCACGTATGTGCGTTATTATTGAGCCGATCGAGAGCCTATCAGGAATAGGCACTCGCTTGCTCTCCTGACTACCTCCATCTCAGCTCTCGACTCTAGCTTTCGAACATAATTGTAGGTCGACCCGCCACCGCGTGGTCGGAGCATAAGAGCGGGACTTGGCCTCGTTTTGGGATCACAGCACTCACTGTAGCCCACTATCCTTTCTGTCTGTCTGTCTGTCTGTCTCTCTCCCTCTCGCCCTGTCTGTCCTACACGAGCTGCTGCTTCACTAGAGTTCGCTCTCTCTCGACCCATCCAAGAACCGCATCAGGGTTCGATAAATTATGAACATCAAGTTGCACTATCCTGGGGAGCTGGTCCTCCTCGTGCTTGCACTCTTGCACGGGTGTGGCGTCGTCTGCGGGCAGAAGACGCTGAAGGAGAACGACTGCACGGGCGCGGGTGCGTACACTCTGTGTCAAAATCTCTGGGGCGCAGGTGAGTCCCACCATGAGCTGTGGCCGTGTCGCAGCATGGACTGAGTGTGCATGTGTGTCACTGTGGCGGCGTGTGCTTGAAGATACTGGGGTTGGCTCGCAGACTACGACTCTAGATTCTTCGAACGGGAATGCTGTGGCTTGGCAGACAAAGTATACCTGGGCGAACAGTCCTGATAATGTCAAAAGCTGTGAGTGGTATCTCATCCTCTATCAGAAGTAGTGATCCGAGAGCCAATTCAATATGAAGATCCCAATGTGAATCATAACACCGCCAGGGGCATGCAGCTGCAAGACGTGGCTTCCGCCCCAACTGTTTGGCAGTGGAATTATCAAGCTGCTTCAGAAGATCTTAGAGCAGACGTCGCGTGCGTCCATGTCCAACTTGTGCTAACACCGCACGTGCTGAGGACAGTCTCGAACATATAGGTATGACATCTGGTTCGGTATCCCTCAATCAGCCAACGTAGCCTCTGCCCAGTCATCTTATGAAATGTGAGCTCTTACTTCGTGCAATCATCCTGTTATGATGCATAAGTTGACCTGGATGCGCCCAGCATGATATGGCTATCTAACCGAGGAGGGTACGTACTGCTCCTGTACTCATGCGCCGCACAGGTATCAGCAACCACATCTCACATTATGCGCATACAGCATCGGGGGCATCGGCAGTGAAGTCGCACAGAATCTGCAGCTCGGCGGGCACACCTGGACCCTCAAGCACGGCCCGAACGCGAACTGGGACGTGTTCTCGTTCATCACCGCCGAGGGCGACATCACGGACTTCAATGCCGACCTCAACGAGTTCTTCAGTACGTCGTTCGTCCTCTCTCTCGCTCCTTTCCCCCTCCCTCTTCTATATCAGAACTGCCATCGACATGTGCTGACCATCGTTCATTGGCATTAACCAGAGTACCTGGTCAAAGAGCAAGGGGTCGCAAAGACGCAGTTCATACACGCTATCCAGGCAGGCACCGAGCCCTTCACGGGCAGCGCCACCCTCGTCACCTCCAATTACTCCGTCGACGTCTTCACCGGGGCTGCCTCCCCTGTGACCCACTCCTCCACGAAGCCCATACCAACAGATCCGGACGCCTCAGCCTCCACCGAGAGCCACAAGAAATCGTCCACTGTCGAGCCGACGTCCACTCCGTCGGGGGCCGAACCCACAGATACCCAAGACACGTCAACCATGCCCGCTGCTCCGACGAGTGGATCCTCTCAAGGTGGCGCCGGGGGCGGGAAGTGCCGCTTGCAGAGGCCAAGTTCGGCGAAGGTCAGACGTTAGACGGCGGGAGAAACTATCACATTGAGTGAGTAGGGGTAGAGGTGGTTCTGGCTCTGAAGCAAGGGGAGGTAGGTCCCCTTCCCGCTGCGTATGGAAGCGTGAGGGCGCATCTACCATACACTGCACTCAGCTGAGCTGTGATTGTTGTTGTATATGTATTGTTGAGGCTGTCGTCGTGCTGTGTTGGGTTGCTGTCACTTGTTGTATGTTGCATGAAATGAATATACCCCACCTTTGTTACTGAGCTCGCGGGCCGTACGGCCTGGGCAATCAAAGAACTGCTTCTCGTGCAGATTTCCTGCACAGAGGATCACCCGGGTTGTTGGCTACGACAGCGCGGATGACTGAAGAAGCGAGCAGGTGATTGTCGTCGCCCGACTCCCATCCCTGAAGGATGTCAAATTTTACAGACTCAGTAGAATACAAGCACCATATTGTAATGTGTTATATTGGGAACACCACAAACTATCGCACGTTGGAACGACACCAAGTAGACTCTCCGTTCCCAGTGTGAGCTCCCATGCTCGTGGTGGATACGTCACCTACAATCACGCATCGGACCTTACGAGTCTGGCAGACGAGTTGCTGATGACAGTAGGACACTGGTAATGTATATTTGGGATTTCAGGACAGCTATAGGCGTGTATGTAAAACATATCCGAGAGTCGTACCCGGCACTTGCGCTCGCAGTGTGGATGTTCAGTTGACCGAGACGCTGTAGCTCGTCGTGAGCAGGTTCGCGCTGCCCGTGAACGGCTCCGTTCCAGCCTGAATCGCTTGGATGTACTGCCAACGCCAACGCTCCCGTCAGCCACTTGGGAGACAGAGAAAGCCCCCCCGAAACTACCCACCTGGGTGCTAGCGACGCCCTGGTTCTGGACGAGGTAGTCGAAGAACTCCTTGAGGTCGACGTTGAAGTCGTTGATGTCCCCGTTGGCGCTCACGAACGAGAGCACCTGCCAGTTCGAGTTCGGGCCCTTCCAGAGGTTCCAGGTGTGGCCCGCGATGTTCAGCCCGGAGAGGATCTGAGAGCCGACGGGCTGGATGCTGTCCGCGCCGTCGACGGTTGGCGTGGTTAGCAAACAGGTGCAGGCAAGGGTCACAGGAAGAGAGGTTAGGAGAGAGGAGCAAGGACTCACCCGCCCTTGCCGGCGAGCCAGATCATGATCTCGTACGAGGACGCGCGGGTGGCGGGATCGCCGTGTGGCTGGACGCCCGTCCAGATGTCGTAGGAAACATCGACGCGGATGCCCTGCGACTCGCTCTGGTGCGTCCATTGCCACACCGTTGGGGCGGACCTGACGTTCTGGAGCTATAAACGTGAACGGCCGTTGTCAGCATCGATGTTCGACCACCAGAGAGGAGATTGCGTGGTGTGGAAGAGAGGGGAGGGAGGGACAGACCTGAATGCCCTTCGCAGAGTTGTGGAGGACGTTCGCGTAGCTCTTCACGTTGTTCGGGTTGTTCTGCCAGCTCCACTGCGTGCGCCACGAGATGGCGTTTCCGCTTGTGCTGATCAGAGTCGAGTTCTGCTGGCCCACCCCAGAGGCTACATGTACCCACATGACGACGTCAGCGGCCATCTAGTGCTGCACCGAATTCGGAGGAGACGGCCAAGACGGACGAGACTACTCACACATGCCCCAGAGATTCTGGCAGAGCGTGTACGCGCCTGCGGGCGCACAAGCATACTGGGCCGTCAGGGTCTGCGCAGTTGCGGAGGCTGCGACGGCGACAAGAGTGAAGAGCGTAGAGAAGTGCATCGTTTGTAAATGAGCTTGTTCCTGGAGCACAGAACTTGGACCTGGACTCCGAGAGTTAGGCGATGCCGTCTCCCGCACCAAGCATCACAACTTATATACTTCCCTCGCAGATCATGCGACTAAAAACATACATACCTAGGGAAAACATTGGTAGGGCTATCCCTGCGCACATACCGCGCACGGGAACGCATGTCGGATAAAACCAGCCATTGCGTCTTTCCGCACCGCGGCATAACCCCGTGCGCATATGTTCAGGCGGGCTACGGTTGGTTTGGAGAAGCATCACGGCGGCGAGGGATCCTGATGGGAGCAATCACCTGATTGCCGTCGAGCAACAATTCAAGCAGCACGAAAAGCTGGCGTAAGTAGTCTTGGAGTGACCAATGCACCGCAGGGGACGGTTGGGACGCTGGGGAAGTGGAGCACAGGAATAAAGACGGGTGCGGATCCCGACGATGTACCGAGCCGTATCCGCTAGAATGGGATGTCGACATGTCGCGCCAGAGTCGGCGGCATGCCCAGTATCATACACCGTCTGAAGGGAAGAAAGCAGCCGAGGATGGAATGTACGCGAAAGCACGTACATCATGGTGTGTTTGCGTCTCAATTCTGTGGAACTGAATAGCATCAGACTGTCTGAGCTAATGCGCATACTATGCTTCCATCCAACCGAAGATGATAAATATCCAGAACGCCAAGGGTACAAGGCCAAGTGTACAGCCGAATGTGCCCTCCAATGCAGAAGATAGGATTACGTGCTGAATACTCAACGTTTCCCTCTCAAACCAGTGGGGAGAGAACCACCATCATGCAAGGATAACAAACTACCGCTCGGACATTTGAGCGAGGTAGTCGGAGAGCTGGACATGAACTCGTTGAGAACAATAGAGGCAGACACACTTGACTTAGGACGCACCTTCAGGGCACCTTGACGGATGCTCTCCCCGACATTCTGGACATCGGGGTTAGCGAGAACCCGCTGAATGGCGTCCTTTGCGGCGAGCTCGAGCCCGGCAAGGGTACCATCACCGAGCAGCCCGCCATCTGGACCGTTGTTCATACCACCCATCTCCTCCTCCTCCTCGCGTCCGAAGTACTGGTTCGAGGAGATAGACTGTGCACCTTGGAACGACTGCAGACGCGTCTGCGCCTCCGCGATCGCGTTGGGGTCATAAGAGTTGCGTCCAAAGTACATGTCGGATGAGATCGCCTTTTGGTTCCCGAACTTCTCGCGTGCGAAGGTAGGTGCATCTTCAGCTGCCGCGGCAGTGCTGTGATGAGTGAGTTTCAGCATCATTCCCGGAAGAACAGCGCTAGAGTTTACACTGGAAAATGCAGTGATACTCACCTCGAAGAAGCCGCTGCAGCTGCAGGAACCGCTCCGAACCCGAGACGCTTCATGCCCATCCCCAGCCTCTCCAGGTCTTGTGCATTGCCCTTCGGGGCGGCGACGGGAGCAGTCACGGGTGTAGACTTTGCGACTGGAGATTTGACCTTGGCTGCTGCAGTCTGCTCTGCAGCGAGTCGAGCGCGCTCCTCTTCCTCGGCTTTTTCGCGTTCACGATCATAGCCCAACTGCCGTATCCTCTCCGCCTCCTCTGCGGCTTTCCGCTCAGCCTCCGCAAAATCCACTGGAGCGGCCTTCTTCGCTCCGAGACCACCAGGTCTAGCGGACTTTTTGGATGCGGCGGATGCAGTGCTGGCAACAGAAGGAGTGGAAGAGTTTAATCGGGAAGCCCCGAGCTTGGACCCTGGGCGTGATGCAACAGATGTAGTCGAATTAGAACGAAGGGACGCAGAGCTGACTGTTCGGGGTGCTGTTCCGGCACTGGCAGAACGACCGACAATAGGGGGCGCGGAGGGCTTAGAGGAGGTTACGGGAGATTTCGGGGTGGCAGGTTTGTCCCAGGAAGAGAAGAAATCGTCATCATCACCGTCTTTGGTTGCGGGAGCGGCGGCCCCTTCTGAGCCATCAACGACGACCTTGTCAGGGAATCTGCGCTCTTGTTGGAACGATGATTGGGAGGAGAAGAAGCTTGTTAACTCACTTGGCAGCATCATCTTTAGCTCGTCTTGCCAACTCCTCCTTGTACAATTCTGCGACACGGCTGGAGTACTTTTTCTTGGTATCGGAGTCACTGAGCAGGGCAGTGCCTCCGTGCTTGGTGAAGAAATCTGTTGCAGAGGCGTTTCCGCCTACTTTCATCGTGCGCAATTGGTTGAGCTGCCAACTGTCTAGGTTCGTCGATCTTCAAAGAACTCAGCACCCAAACATGTCTCCATCGGCAGATTCGCTCACCGGACGAAGCTGATGTGCACGCCCATGTTGCGGTGAACACTGGAGCAGTCAAGACATATATACACGCCGAAGGTTACACTCGACCATGTTGGATTGCGAGCTTGACAATCGAAACACATCTGTCGAGCACCATTAACCAGTCCCAAGGCAACGTTGACCTAGGCAAATCCGCGAACCTTGTTTCCTTTCTGTGCTTTGAGCACTTTGAAAACCTGTTCTGTCTCAGCTTTTGTCGGTTCTGCCATGTTTGCGGAAGGGAAAAGGTGACGGGAGGGAGAAAGATGGTCGGAGGCTCGGAGACAAGTGAACAGAGGATATCTCGTCAAAGTTGCAGGCCCACGTGGAACTGACACAGCGCCGGCGGCTCGAGCCTACCCACCCTAGGCCTTCAACAAGCGTGTCCTTTTCCTCCGCATCGTCCTCGAGAGTGCCTTCGGCGCCGGCGGCTCGAGCGTACCCACCCTTCAACAAGCATGTCCTTTTCCTCTACATCGTCCTCGAGAGTGCCTTCACAGCGAAAACCGGCTGGCAGCCCACATCATATGGCTCAAGGTGTAATACTATGAAAGGCAGGTCAATCGGCGTTCCGAACGAATACCCTACGCTAGCATTAAGTGGCCAGATCACTTTCGAGGAGTTTAAACAGTAGGTTTCAATACTTATACAGGTGCGTAGTTACATGAGAGCTACTTCATGGAGCCCGTTAGCGCAACAGAGACAGACCATCGATTCACGACCGATAGAGCTATGTAACAATACTATACAACTTGGGTCACCGCGCAAGAACTTCATGGAGCTCGTTAGCGCAACAGAGCCAGACCATCGATTCACGACCAATAGATCTATGTAACAATACTATATAACTTGGGTCACCGCGCAAGAATATGGCCTGTGACTCTATGTGCACAGGAAACTGAACACCCTGAAGATCCAGGAAGTATGACGGAAGCTGTATACCGTGATGTCTGGATCGGAATTCCCTTTCAGACTCGCCAGGTATACCTAGTTGTGTATGAACGATAGTCTGCGGGGAATGGTAGTTGACGGCTGGCCGTGAACCCTAGTTGTGTATGAACGACAGTCTGCGGGGAATGATAGTTGACGGCTGGCCGTGAACGCATGAGTTTGATGGAGGTACGATAAACATAGAACTTTCCCATGCGTTCATCTTCTCAACCTATACTCTCACCCACGGTTATTATAACGACGTGGAGACCAACCCTCTCCTTCAGGTGGTCTTATATATAAGGATGTCAATGCTCGCTCCTGACCGAGGACTAAAGTCTCAGGTGCAGCCATGACAACACACCCTCAGTCCATGTTCTTGCTCCCTGAGCCAAGGGAGAACCAGCCGTACATCGAAGTATCAGCCTTGGAGGCAGGCGTTCTACAGCTCATATTGCAAAAGTTCATCTCTGGCGCACAGCCAGGAGAGTCCACGATGTGCCCTTCACTTGCTTTCTCTCTCCGTCATTCGGTGACCAGGGAGCATCTCGTATTTGACCTCGGGATTCGGAGGGACATGGAAGTTCACCCGCCCGCCGTCCAGAAATCAATCGCGGGTCGGCTTATCACCACTCCACAAAGCGTAGACGAGAGCCTGCGCAAGGGTGGAATCGATCCCGAAGACGTGAAGACGGTGATTGTGAGCCACCTGCATTACGACCAGTATGTACTGAAACAAAATACACCTTCATCATTGGCTCGAGCTCATGCGTCTGCAGCGTTGGTGATAGTTCTGCCTTTCCGAACGCGACCTTCATCATGGGTGGTGATGCTGAGGAGTTCCTTGCGCACACCTACCCAGCCGACCCCACCTCCGACGTGCTCCAGACTGCTATCCCCATCTCACGCACGCGCTTCCTTTCTTCCGAATTCAACGAGTCCATCGGACCGTTCCACCGTGCGTACGACTACTTCGGCGATGGGAGCATGTACATCATCGATGCGGCGGGCCATCTCCCCGGGCACGTTAACATCCTCGCGCGCACAAACGCAAACGGGTCGTGGTTATACCTCGCCGGAGACACCGCGCACGACATGCAGCTCCTCACTGGGGAGCGCGAGGTTGCGTTCTCATTCGACGATACGGGACACACGATATGCGCGCACTCGGACAAAGACCGGGCTGTGGAACATATTGCGCGGGTCAGGCAGCTGTTGGGTATGCCAAAAGTCCAGGTACTACTTGCGCACGATTATGTTTGGTATGAGGCGAACAAAGGGCGAGACGCATTTCTTCCTGGAGTCATCCAGCCGAAGCTTTAGCTATCTTGGTTTGCCAATGAATGCATTCATGTGAATCTGTGCTGCCAAGGAGCTCATAGAATGCACTTCTATTGTTAATTCCTACATCATAGAGACATCTATGGGCTCGCTCACTCTCACTTTCCAGAGTCTCTGCTGGTTCTCGAAGTCATCAACGTGCCCCAAGCTGCGGTAGGTGACATCGTCATGTCCAACAGGTAGGGCGCTGGGTTCCTATTACTGCGCGCTAGCAAGCATCGTGTGCTGTCAGTCAAAGATTTCCGGCGCTGCGGTAAGTGAAAGCGACGGAATATAACACGCTCTGCCCTGTGCTGCGTCTCTTGCAGCGCACGTCTTATGGACCGGAGCATCACACTCTGAGGTCTGCTGGACCCTCCCTCGTCTTTCACACCTTTATCCTCGACGCCCAGAACCGAATCCATTGTCCAACTTTCTCAAAGAATGGCAGACACAGGCGGTAATCGTGGAGGTCAAGGCGGGGACCGGAGCGGTTTTCGAGGAGGACGCGGAGGACGCGGTCGTGGCAGAAGGGGTCGGGTCAGTTGCCGCGGGCAAGGGGGGGCATCTGTCACGAATCAGGGCTTGAGCTCAGACGCCAACGAAGACCACACTACGAGCACTGTAGACACTCCAAACGAATGGAACATGAGTGGGGGCACCGACTGGGGCCCTGCACCTACACCATCCGAAGAGGTCAGCAAGGATACTCGGAGCGCCCAAGGCAGTCCAAGGGGAAGAGGACGAGGGCGTAAACAGCAGAACGCTCGCGGAGGCAGTACGGCCGGCGGAAATGGGAACACTCGCCGCGAACAGATCACCACCACTACCAATTCCACGGACTCCTCGTCAAACCGTTCTTTCATGTCCTGGAAGGAATTCATAACGCAAGGGCGCGGTCGCGGTGGGTACAACGGAGACGGGGGCGAGAACCGTCGCGGAGGGAAGAACGGCGGACATGGTCGTGCGCGCAATCATAGCTTCGCCCGAGGATCGCTCCCGACGCCCGGGTCTGGAGAGCAAACAGGCGACAATTTGCGGGGACAGCAGATGTCTGGAGATCGAAGCACAGGAGACTTGTGCCAGGGTTCACTGCGTACTGGGAATGACAGCAAGAATAATGCACATGGAGACCGCGATGAATCTAACCGACGAGGAAGGCGCGGGAGAGGCGGAGGATGGCCGGACAGGGCGCGGCGGGAAGGTTTCGCTGGCGAGCATAGAGAACCTTCGGACAGAGGTGCGCGCAGTGGGTTCTCTGGCGACCGTAGGAGGCGTGACAACGAGCGAGGACGACGAGGGGCATGGCGTGGTCATAGCGGTGCTCGCGCGAGTCCCACAGGTGTTCAAGATGATTTGCCACCTGCGCGCGACATCATGGAGAACCTTCTGGTACCTGCGATGACTCAGCTCTCCACGCCGGAGGACGTCCTTGATGATAGCAAAGTCAAAGTAGACGGTTTCAAGTGTCTCGGGTCGTACTCGTGGGCGAGAAACCGTGTCCCCACGATCATCGTTCCAGGTGGGTGTGGATAGCAGTAAAATCTTTTGAGATGCGTTGACAATGAGCAATTGTCGGAATAGGATCTCCTCCAGAATGGCTCGACCGCCCGCTGCCATTCACTGTCCCGTTCGACACCGGGATTCGCATCTATCACGACGACGCATTCCATATGGGTGCCGAATCAGCGCTCATCCCGCTCTTCCGCACAGTTGATACGCTGCTCGCCGATGGTGTTATCGCTGAGAGCGCAATTGACTGGGCAAGCGTCGACTTCGTGACCGACCGTAACAACCTGCGCAAGCTAGTGCGCTGGATCCGCGAGCCATACCTGACACCAAGTGAGGTCAGCACCTCCAGCCCGACAAGCCCAATCAGTCCGTCTAGCACGGAAGGCGAGGCGAACGCACCGAGCGAGCCTGCCGCGGGAACAGGAGCAGTGGAGTGGGACCCGAGGAAGGACTTTCGTATCGACATGCAGCTCGGCGGGGAAAACACAGTTCTCATGCACCGATGGGCGCCGCGTACGCGCGAGCCGATCGTCCCTCCCAAGGGAGGCTGCCGCACGAACTTCCTGCGCGAGGCCACAGCGGCCGTTCCCGGATGCGAGGAGAGCGAGAGCCACTATCGGATCGTACAATATGTGAGTACGATGTCGATGTGCGCTTTGGGTTTGGTATCTTACGAGTACGTTCGCGCGCACAGAGCATCGGCGGGGTGAAGATGGTTGTCCGTTTTGAGGCGGATGCGTTCATGTCGAGCACTCCATGCGAGCCCGCAACCGACGCGGTTGCGGAAGATACAATCACGTCTGGGATGGGATCTCCCGCTTTGTTGAAGAAGCTAGTTGTGGACCTGAAGGTCGATGAGATACCCAGCTCGGACATCCCAGATGACGCAGCCTCTTGGGGAAACACCGCGCCGCCCACGTTAGATTGGAAGGATTCTACTACAGCCGAGAGAAACAAACAGACAAAGACCAACTCGGCTGACCTATGGGGTGGGTCTGTCAGCAACCCGAGCGATTGGGGTGTCTCTTCGTCAGTGTCTTCAAGTTCAGCAAAGACCCCGTCGCGCCAGCGGGGTGTCGATAAAACATCAAAGGCGGCGACGAATATCAACTCTGCTAACTGGGAGATCAAGGACGACCCTTCCGCCTGGGAGTTGAAGGACGACCCTTCCGCCTGGGAGTTGAAGGACGACCCTTCCGCCTGGGAGTTGAAGGACGACCCTTCCGCCTGGGAGTTGAAGGACGACCCTTCCGCCTGGGAGTTGAAGGACGACCCTTCCGCCTGGGAGTTGAAGGACGACCCTTCCGCCTGGGAGTTGAAGGACGACCCATCCGCATGGGGAGCAGGCAACGGCACATCCGAATGGAACGCAAATCCCGAGTTCGTCCAGGACTCGTCCTTCGTCCCCATCGCGGATGTCAAAATCCTCCGCGCGGGAACGCTCATTCCGCAGTCCCAGATAGTCGAGCTCGCGACACGGTCCACCCACTACGCCGACCTCACGAGTAACGACGACACATTCCTACAGATGTTCCTCACTCAGACGCCCACGCACTATGTCGCCATCCACCAGCGCGGGATGTTCGAGCGCGTCGTCAGGCAGGAGTTGGAGTCTCCCGAGTTCCAAGGTATCGGAGAGGCTGAAGGGGTGAAGGGGAGCGTTGTGCGCTTCGTTGCGCTGTTGCGGGAGATTCAGCGGCTTGTGAAGGGACATGGAAAGACGGGGCGGGTGAGTCTGGTGTGCGAGAAGGGCAAATTGGAACTATATGGACGTGTTGGAGAGGATGGTCTTGTGCGTCCCGGTGAGCTTGCGCGTTTCCAGACCGAAATTTGAGACGCAACAAAGTCCTGACTAGCTGGGTAACCTTGCATGTTGAAACCTGTTGAGATTGTACACCATGTACCACTTTAGGATTGAAACACATCGATGATCGAACGAGGCAGATTTGAGTGCCGTTTTGATAGGTGTATTCAGTGCCTGTTCGTTTGAATTTCGAGCCACCAGGCTGATTTGCATAGAAGAAACGAGATCTTAGGAGATTGTCGCAGTGAGTGCTTCTCGAGTTAGATTCTCCCCTATAGCCCATGCATATAATGTGAAGAACATCGACCAATTCAGCATTTCTGTAAAGAGGAGCAGGTCTGACAGAAGCTGATTTGCATAGAATGAACGAAATTTTAGGAGGTTGTCGCAGTGAATGCTTCTCGAATTAGATTCTCTCCTATAGCCCATGGATGTCATGTGAAGAGCATCGACCAATTCAGCATTTTTGAAGAGGAGCAGGTCTGACAGAAACGGCACATATCATCTGACATCGTCTCATACATCCTGCTGCGCCAACTCCAGAAGAAGGGCTTCGTGCTCATTAGACCGTGGCTTGATCACGCATGGGAAAGGCTTAGGATGACTGACAATGAGAGAAACCCGAATGTCAGCGAGAGAATACCTCAAACAAACCTCGAGTCCGGCAGGGGGTACATACCACAAAAAGCCGCGGAAATACTCCCCATCGGGAGTGATCTCTCCACCGTCCTCCCCGATTGCCTTGCAAATCTGGAACATGCTGAGCACGCTTGCGATAGTGATCCATATTGAGTCAATGGCCATGAACTGTCCGATACAGATGCGCCGCCCGAAGCCGAACGCCGCGACAGACGGGTCACGGACGGACGAATCAAGCGTGCCATCCTTGCGTAAGAACCGGTCCGGGTTGTATGTTGATGGGTCGTGGTATGCTTTCTCGTCATGAAGAATAGCCCTGTTATGAGAATGGTTAGTTCCGTGTGCTCGTCTTGAGAAGGGGAGAACAGTGGAGGAATCAGGGTAAGGCACCTCGAAAGGTGCGATACACACTGACAGCTGAGATGACATACCACACATTAGCTACGACGAGAGTCCCTTTGGGGAGGTAGTAACCATTGTATACGTCGTCCTCCGTAAGCATGTGTGGGACATCTGACAAGAATCCCGTAAGCTCGCGATCGATTCATCATTGAACCTTTTGAATCCTACCCAGAGGTATCACTGGGTTCCAACGCAGTGTCTCCTTCACGATGGCGTCGATGTACGGAAGCGACGGCTGTTCAGAGAAAGTAGGAAGACGGTGCGAGCCAACCACCTGGTCTAGCTCCTTCTGGGCCTTTTCTTGAATTGCCGGGTACAGTGTCATCGCGAGGAAGAACGATGCCAATGCAGCTACCGTCTGCATGTCCGTTGAGCAACAATCTATCGAAAGGAAGATGTCGCCTACAGTGTCCGCACCACCTTTCACGATCGACATCGATTGGAAGGTATCACGATGAGGAAGCAATCAGGTACGAACCAATGTACAGAGAACCAAGAGTAGACCGAATAGTACTATGGGTGTATGCGGGATCTTCACTATCCTTACCAAAAGTCTCAATCAGGGACTTGGCCGCGCAATCTCCAAGGTCACCTGATATCTGTACAACCACGGTCCACGGCGTTCAATCAAACGTAGTACCGAGGTAGGGTTTGTAAGACTTACCATGCGCTTTTGTACGTTATGGTAAGGCGCATTGAGCAACCTGTCAACCGCAACGCGCCAGACCCTGGCCTGCTTTCGAAAGTTGGCACCGGGAAACCATTCAGGAACATACTTCACTGTCAAACGGCAGAGTCAGTAGCGCACAAGAGGCTCGTCGAGCTCGACATGACTTGCAGAATGGCAGCACGTCGACAAGATACGACCCTGTATTGGTCGTCTCTGACATGGACTCAGCCGCCGCTTCTGCTGTGAGAATATAAGGGTCGTGGAGAGACTCAACGTCGATGTCGTATGCAATCGACATTATCGTGGAACCTGCCAAGCTATGTATAGAGCGCTCTAACCGATGTCAGTGTCGCGAGTCTGATGCCTTTACGCACTGGCGGATGTTCTCTGTCATCTTCTCAGGGCACTGGTACAGGTTGACCAGGAACTGATTTGTCGACCGTTGCTCGTTCATCCGGTATCTCTTGACTGGGACTGCATGGAACTCATGGTGGGCCATCCTTCGGGAGTCTCTCCACCGGTCTCCGTATGGCATAAAACCCATTGCCCATCCAAAACCGCACCTATAAGTGACCGGTTAGTAGGAACGCTAGAAACGGTAAACCCATTGATATCGACAGTTCGTTCAGCATGACCATTCTCGGCCTATGAGCAAGCGACGGTGAGCGTGGCACCCTTCCCGGTCGATGAGATCAGCGAGAGGGACCTATCAGAGTATATGGAGGATCGTTTGTCCAGCAATTCGTTCGCCACTTCCAACGAATTGGCGATCACCATGTTCATGCCTAACGCAGAGACACAAATAAGATCGGAATCTGGGCCACGAGGCAATGTCATGGTCAACGATACGCGCATCCTACAGGGTAAGGCTTACTATGTTGTTGACTCCATTCTGCATAGGTCTTCCAGGCTGCGCTGGTAGATTTGGGAATGTCGAAGAGGTTGCCGAGGAGCGGGATTCCGCGCGGTCCGGGGGGATGAGGACGATGACTCGCCCTGCGAACCCATATCCATAGCCAAAGGCCAAGGAAGGTACAAAGAGTTACAGCGACTCGTATGTCTGCAAGCATAAGGCCTGTGATGGGAAACACTGGAAGGGGTTGCAAACGTGCAGTGACTTTATAAAGCAGTGGTCAGGTGGGCACGCGTTTCTCATCCGTAATGGTCTCGTGCACAACTAACGCTGGACGTTGAGGGTTGATGAGCAGCCTGGCGCATGCGCAGGAGGAAGAGCACATGATAAACTTGGCTATTGTCAGCATGACTCTGTAACGGTTTGTATCGTTCTCCATGCATGTCGCATGACCAGACTGTGTCAGTCTGCCATTGTGCTGAGCGTGGCATCGTGCCAACGTTGGTGTCCCGGAATGAATGGTTAAGCAATGGTACAAAGCTGGAAGATGATGGGACTCAGGAGCCTACATAGAGAGGAACCTATGTGGCTGGCTGGCAGGTATTTCCTTTCAAGAAGTGTTGTAGCCCAACATTGATGTGCTGCACTGCAGCTGGCAAAGTTGAGACGAGCTAGTAGTACTACTAGTATGATACAGCTCAGCCTGAGGCTGTACTTCTAGGTTGTCCAGCGCCTAACAGCTCTACTGAAGTTCGAAGTGCTACATTATCATAGCCTTCCGAACGCTCCGCGCGCGCATGCTCCATCCTCGATGTCACAATCAGCGCTACGCCCGCAAGGAAGACAATAGTATAGCACTTAATAGTATCAAACCTTATGCCATAAGTACAGATAACTATGCAGATACAGATTACTATGCAGAGGCAAGTCTTGTCTTGCTGATGACGCCAACCATGTTCTCCTATGTTCCATCAATACAAAGCCACCCGAGCTGTGGTACGATTCCTCAGTTTCGAGCTGGTACATTTTTCCCCCACTTCCTCTCCCCTGCGTGATTCGCAGTCGCCGTATCACTCGAGGCAGGAACTGCGCACGCTACAACAAGGACCCATATCCTACCCTTCCTCCGACCTATTTACTCGACACAGAGTCCAGACCAACACCCCTTCTGTCACTACTGTTATCTGTCGCGAGCAGATTGAATGTCTGTTCGCTACTAGGCCTGCTCTTTCACTCTTCTCTCATCTGCTGGGTCTCGCCACGCTGTGCTCGATCACCCCTGCTTGCAGCTAGTGAATCTTGGCATCTCGAGGTCCTGTCCCGTCGTACGCATACTATCCACACTGACTTGGAGCGACGGTACCGCAAGATGAACGACAAAAACCTCAAGTTGACTGTAGATCGATGTATTCATGGGCTTCAAGTTCAAACAGTCAAAGATGAGAACATATCGCAAATGAGGTAATATCTGCCTATATGTCGTTGACCGTGACACTTACTGATTCGTATGCTGCTCAGATACAATCACGTAAGGTAATCTACGTGATCGCGACTCTCAACTCACAATATGCCTCTTCTCGCAGCTCTTTTGCACACATTACACCACATCGGACAACCCCTTGGCAATACGTAGCCGTCTCAATACATTTGCCACCATCAACAAACTTCCCACCGAGATCATCCCCCTTATCTTCGCCCAAGTTCCCCAGATTCCCCTTCCATGTGTTGGCTTGATTAGTGGAGGGATCCTGCGTATGGACATACGTCCAATCATTACGCTGACCCACGTCTGCAGGACATGGCGTGCCATTGCTCTAGAGGTGCCAGCGCTATGGTCGCATATCGACAGTGCGTGGCCTGAAGACCAACTGGAAACATTTCTTCTACGGTCTAAATCCACACCTCTATCTTTGATCCTTCGCCGGTATGGTCACTATCAATACGCTTCGAAGGACTATGGTGATGGAGCTCCGGCAACCAAACCTCAGAAGACCATTTCTCACATGGAGGATGTGGTGGTGAGATGCAGTTCACGACTTCGCAGGCTTGACCTTGAAATCCGTTGGGGAAACCTGCATCTCCTCCGCTATCCTCAGCTTCTCTCTCCTTTGATCGAATGTTTGACTGTGGTTACTCTGTCCGGACATGGTGTCTACCCCGACGAAGGAAGGCTGCCGTTGCTTTTCGGTGAGAGCGTCTCACCTCTCAAGGCACTGGCGCTCTCTCCTGTCAACTGCATGCTTCCCGGCAACTCTTTCCCGCACCTCACCCACCTCTATGTGTCCTTCCCTTCCATCTCCTCTTTACATCATGAGAAAGATTTGATACGACTACTGGCGTCGACCTCAATGCTCCAGTATCTCCGAATTTCCGACATCGACTTCACCCCCACGTGCAACGGCCCTCGCATCCCCCTCCCGTCACTGCGGAATGTGGCTATCATCCGGGTATCCCTCCCACTGTCCTATCATCTGCTCGAACACTTCGATCTTCCTGCGAATGTCCTTGTCCGTGTCAGTGATGGAGACCCAGGCGATAACGATAACAATCTCCAGACGCGCCTGCCATGCATTCCCCACATGCATGTCATAGCTGCAGTCTCTCGACTAGAGGTCTCCGTCGACCAGGACTCGATGCATCTCTTGGCCGAGGGCTCTGACGATGGAGCCCTATGGATCACCTCTAGCCATTATCCGCATTCCGGTGTGCGAGCACCGCAGTGGATGCGGTGGCTCTCATCGCTGCACATCATGTTGTCCCTTGACTCACTTACCACGTTGCATATATGCCTCGAAAGCTCGAACGTGCTCTCCGATATCCTTCCTCATACTCCACGTCTATCCGAGCTCGCTATTCAAGACATCCTCCATCTCGATTCCCTCTACGATCCCTGGCTTGAAGAAGCGTCGATCCGGAAGGCTCTGTCCTCGGATGAAGTCCCAGGCCTCTACGCTATTTTAGGCGGTGAGGGTGGAGATGGGCAGCCACTCTTGTGTCCGGACTTGCGTTTCCTCGCACTCGAGATCGCCGACCTGTCACCGCTGGCTCTCCCGTCTAATATTGTCAACCTCGCCGCAGCTCGCGCACTCTCGGGCAACCGTTTGCAACGACTTTCCATACGCACCCACTCTCGACACCTGCGATGCATTGATAACCCCAATTTCCGGGCCCAGGACTTCATCGACGATGGGGGTGTTGCTTTTGGTAGTATTCAAGATTACCTTGGGGAGTTCGACTATGGAACCGTGGATGCCGCAGGACGCGTGTGCAAATTCGAGATGCGGGACATGTGGGTCGACCCTGAAGCGGAGAGGTATTGGACACTCGGGGATACAGATAGGCTATACCACACGTCAACGTATATCTAAGTGCGCTCAGCACCAAGAAATGTCTGTATATTTCTGTGTACGTATTATCAGACATTCAAACCTTTCCTTGTGCTCAGAGTCCACCGAGTGATCGTCCCTCACGTTGTCATTAGCCCAGAGATTACGTGCTCTTCCTTTTCAGTATGCATAGGTGAACTCAGTTGGCTGCGAAAGTTGTCTGGCATCAAGCCATCAATGTCGGTCTGAGCCACAGGCGGCTGCCTGTAGTACTTACGCGCATGTATACGCTCCAAGCATGATGCCACTGGACAAGCAACAGCAGCCCAGGGGTCCGCAGCGCCGTCACATAAACGTCGTAGACGTGTCTAGGAACGGGATCCTTCCAGCTCTCGAAAAAGTCAAGGATAGTGTCAAGTGCGGTCTGACAAGTGCCTCATTTACCGCGGTTGCAGCAGCCTTCAAACGTGTCTCTGGTGCTGGAGAATCCAGGTTGGGGTATCTGAACTTCCTTCTTTTTTGGAATCAAATGCAGGGTCTGAGAGTGAACGCAAGAGGTCGGGGATATTGGGACACGCTTACGACTATACACAGCGGGGTTGGACAATCGAAGTCGACTGAAGTTTCCTGAGCGTGCGGTACTATAGTGTCGTTCATCGGATCTAGAAGTGTGAATGCTTGTAGGAGGATCAATTATGACGTCCTGCATGCCATTGACCAGACTCTACTGCACACTTGCAATCCGATAAAGGCGTCGTGAACTTTGTAGCATAGAAGGCAGGCGCTTCTACTTGACCACCCCCCGGAGAATTCGCATACGGATCCTTACCCTCAAGGTCTGCTGCTGCGGGAGAGGCCTCGTGGGTTTGTGTGGCGCAAGATGGTAGCGCAGAGGGAGTACTCGGATCGGCCGAGACTTCATTGAAACAAGAGACTGTCATAGCCTTGTCGCGTCCTTGGGGAAGGCGAGCGGGAAGGCAGTAGGAGACCTGGGCAGTTGTCTCCCTAACGGGGGGATAGGATGGAAAATTTCCGGACACAATGATGTGAGGGGGATGTGGACCGCCGCGCGTTCGTCGATAGGTGCGGCTGTAGAAAAATGTTAGTCAAAGCTGATGCAGAGCGGAGCAAATGGCCCCTGGTAATTATGATGTGACCGTCACAGACAGAGTATGACCATTCATAGTGCACCACTCCTCAAGACCGCCTCTCATACACGCAGGCTAGAACGGTTGTTGGCGCACACGGGAGGCCAGCACTGAGAGCGCCATATACATGGTGGATATCATGCGTGAACACACGGGAAAGCACCAATAGCCTGTGGAGGAAGGCTGGTGATTCCAATCAAGAAATGGCCGGGTATGTTCTGATCGTTCAACAATACCCAACATTTGTGAGTATGTGATAGACATTAGAGCACTTATCTTCTGACGGCAACAGGTTCAGCACTACGCAACTCAATAACAAACATATTGGAGAACAACTCACAAGTCATCCAACGTGTTCATAGTACTTCATACAAGTTGGTACTCTCCGAGAGTCCTAACTGTAGTCTGTGTCACAATTGTTCAAAAAGTGCTCGTCGCCTATATGTACTCTCACTAGTACTTACCCTGATCCTTCATGAAGGTGACCACTGGAGACTACCTGTGATCCTCACGAATAATTAACCAGTACATACTTCCATTTGGCTGCACTCGTCGCTCGAGGCGATCATGAGGGTTCATGTTGAGCTTGAACATTCAGTATGTATAATAATATACTCCGAGTCAGCGCAGTGCGGGCGCTTGGCCATTCCTGCCTCATCACCGCTCATCATGGGGATGGGCAGCGCCCGCCTTAGCGAGGTTGCCGATGTCCAAGCGCCTTACGAGCGCTATGTGCACAGATAACATCCTTACGACTTCGATCTACCACAATCTGCTTAGCGGTGGCTGAGATTTTGGTCGGCAACCAACGGCAGAGCTCGCTTATGTGGCAGCGATGGTAGAAGGTGTATAGAAGAGATCCTGCTTCTATATACATGTAGATTACTGATATGAATACGGAAGCATGTTCTGAGGTATGTAGTTCACAATCGAGCCAAGGCGATTCACACACAGTGTTCTCGTAGTGTAGTTACCAGGAAAGCAATTGTGATACCTCTTAGCGCGCAGCTGACTCTTGGTGTGCCAGAGATTGTGCGCGACACTACAGCCTGAGTAATAGACAACGTCCATACCATCGGAGTTTGATCACTATTGATGGCATTTCGCGTAGATGGATGTCGGATGCTACGCCGACATGCCGATATGTTATCTATTTGAGCGCTTCACCCGTGGGACCTGGACGCCGGCTAACGGGCGTTGCCCATCCCCACGAGTCATCACCGCCGTCGCCGACTGTCATCGACTCATCGTGCAAGAAGCTCAGGCCTCAAATTTCATAACAGCTCATCCGGGCTGGACTCTGAAGGCGGAGACGAATGGCGAATGGCGAAGGCCGAGACGAGCCGGGAACGAGGCCCGATGGCGGACATTGCGAATATAAAATTCTCACAGATGACCTGCGTGCTCAACAACCTCCATGGCCGCCCAGACAGACGTACCTATGCGCCAGCGCGTTGAGGAGTTCATACTCAAACTCCAGGAAGACATTGTGGGTGCATTTGAGAAGGTCGACCCCAACGCGCCCCCGTTTAAACGCGATTCTTGGACCCGACCCGAAGGTGGACACGGTCTATCATGCGTTTTCGCAGTTCCTCCCCCACCCGACGGAGTCACGCAACAAGAGACGGTGCTGGAGAAAGGAGGTGTCAACATTTCAGTCATCCATGGTATGTTACCCCCGCCCGCGATCAAGCAGATGCGCACGGACCATTCTTCTATCCCGGACATCGATTCCCCCATCCCCTTCTTTGCCACAGGCATCTCTCTCGTGATCCATCCACGCAACCCACACGCCCCTACTGTTCACGCAAACTACCGGTACTTCGAGATCACCGAGCAGCCAACGGAGGAGGAGCGGGCAGCGGGCAAGCCAGGGAAACCCATCACTTGGTGGTTCGGCGGAGGATCCGACCTTACACCCTCGTACCTCTACGAAGAAGACGCCGTCCATTTCCACAAGACAATCAAAGACGCGTGCGAACCTTACGGCGCAGACGTCTATCCGACGTTCAAGAAGTGGTGCGACGAGACCTTCTTCATCAATCATCGTGGCGAGGCCCGCGGGATAGGCGGTATGGTTTTCGATGATCTCTCACACGGGCCGCATAAGCGGTTCGCCGCCGACGCCAAACGCCCCAAGACCCCCGACGAGATTTTCGCTTTCGTGAAGGCCGCAGGGGAATCGTTTTTGCCTTCCTATTTGCCTATCCTCGAGCGCCGCGCTCGGTTGCCGAGCACGGAGTATGAAAGACGCTGGCAGCTGCTTCGACGCGGGCGATACGTTGAGTTCAACCTGGCCCAAGACCGGGGAACCAAGTTTGGTCTGATGACGCCTGGCGCACGGATCGAGAGTATCCTCATGAGCTTGCCTGAGACGGCGCGCTGGGAGTACATGAGCGAGCTCGGGACAGACCCGAACAGCAGGGAGGGTAAATTGTTGGAAGTATTGAAGACGCCTCGTGCATGGGTGTAGCACAACCAAAGATGTAGCTAGTATCGTGAGTACCTGCACCGCGTCTCTTTGGCTAACTTAATGCGAGACAATCCTGCAGTAATGTGTATGTACATCACAGCGTGTTCTTGCATAGCACCTCAGCCAACTCCACTCCACAACCTCTGATAGTAGCGGGCAGCATACAAGTTCAAGTTTGGTGCCTGACCCTGTGGACAATGAACATCGCTCAGATTCCTGATGCGTCAGACGGTATTATCGCATGCGTTTGCGAACTTACCTTAGGAGTTCACTCGAGTCTTCGCTAGGCGTGGGTTGACTCTTCTTTCCTATCATGTTGCAATGACGCTAAGAATCCCCGGGGCAGAGCGTACCCAGCCGCGAGATGTCGTGTGGGTGTGGCCAGTTCAGGACCTTCTTACACTCTTCACAACAGGGTCTCCCTGGATCGACATAAGGCCATTTTACTATGACTATCCGCCTTGAGTCGTCGACGCATCGTGAAGTGGCGCTTCGCGATGTGGTGTAGCGGTCTCAGCATCCACTTATCTCCTCCCTATTGACAGACCTCAGCGCCCATCGGGATGCTTCTACACTACCAAGGACACGAACGACCGGAACGGTTGGCTTCCCGTGCCGTCCTTTTCATTCAAGACCATCGCTGACTTCATCTTGCGGCAGGCATGCATCAGCAGATACCGCACACTTCTGGTAGCTATCTATCCTCCCACGAGAGTTAGTCAGCTCTAGCCCTCCTACCCCGTTGTATGCCCATGGTACGCGTCAACAAAATTCGATTCGCCACAGAGCGCCATCTCTTGGGTCTCTCTGTGTGACATTCTGCTGGGTCATATTTGTTCCTTGGATTGACGATATACAGGTGACTGATCATCTGGAAGGTAAGGCTATATAGTGTTAAGTAGGTCTTCTTTCGGTGTAGCTATTCCAGCGTCTTGTAGCGATTCTGCACCGGTTCCATTTCATAGTGAATGGTCCGAAGTCAAGCTCCAGGGCGCCCATTCTATGAATCCCAGAGGGATAAGCATCTCACAATTCAGAGTAAAGGAATCCCGCAGCCATACTGGACCCTTCTGCCGTCCGGTGAGACTTCTCGTTTATAGACTCGATCGCGAATTGACAAGGTCCAGTCTAGGGCTGCTGCAGCATATTACTGTACTGTCATGTGAAACAATGCAGGGACCTCCCTCACAAGACATTTGCTGACTGGTTTTCCATTCGTGTGCCAGCACGAGCGCGAATGTGAGGTTCCATTTCAGGCGGCACATACTTTGAAACGCCGTAGTAGTTGCAAGTGCCGGTGATGTAGTCCCATACTCTCGATAGGCAGGAAATTGACATATCATCATTGCCGCCAAATAAATGTGATCCAAAGCCGTTCGCACTGGAATGCTTGCTCAGGCACCTTGATTGCGGCCATATGGCAATATATCATATGCTCGGTGCTCACACGTAAGTCTTCCATTCAAGCATGCACTCATGAGTTGCCATCCAAGCACAAACCACAGGTAGCTTCTATGGACACAGGACACGTCCCATGACGTCCGCTCTCGTATGGAAAGATATCGTATTCACATTCAACCATTTGAACACCCTCCTGGCCGCAGTCCCGGAAATATTGAATCACCCACCGACGGCCATTAATCATGCGCTTTCAGGGTTCTGTCAACCATAAACCACATATATCACCACTGTTCCCTGAGGTTGGTGAGATCACTTCTCATGTCGTCTCTACGGACCGAAGCTCGCGTGCAGAAAGATCGATGGCCGCCAGGTGGCATCAGTCCCATGCCATGCACGGGTTCTTTTGGGCCTGGTACTTGACCACTACCGGAGGCTCAGGCGTTCAGTTTGCTGCTAACCCATCCGTACACATGTCGCTATCTCCTGCAAGTGGGTTACAGCCAGAACTGTCTTCAATGCATATGAGTCTATTGAACGTGAGGTACTTGTTATATGCTCTTTACCTCGCCGCTCTCGACTCACCATTCTCGCCGACTATGCCATCGATACAGCCGAGAACAAGCACGTCACCTATTCAACTTTACGGCATCCACATACGCTGACTAGAATCACCTCGCAGTTGCTCTCCATGCATACCGCCACAGTCGAGTTTCTACAGGAACTGCGCCGTCGCATCAACGCGCTCCCCTGCATCAATCAACTCCCCGTTGAACTCCTGGTTGAAATCTTCAAATACGCGACCCACTTTCATGCCAATCCCCTGTACAACATCAGTGTCTTCCGGAAGATCGACAACAATCCACTTCTTAGCCTCATCACTATCACGCATGTCTGCCGACGGTGGCGGGATATCGTCGTCGACACCCCCATGCTCTGGGGACGCATTCCCATCCTCCCAAACGACTCGTTGCTCCAGCTCTTTGTGGAACGATCGCGCTTGACTCCGCTCACGGCGACGGTCGTCGTGAAGAACAAAGCGCGCAAACTCGCAGACAACATCCTCAGCGGTACCAGCGCTCGGCTTCAGACGCTGCACATCTTCGACGCGAGGAGTTCATACGCGCGGAGTCCGCCCCTCTACCAGCGCCCATTGCAGCTGCAGTTGCCCTCGCTCATGTGCTGCACTATCGTCTCAAAGTCCGAACGCCGCGACAGGCTTGGGTGGCCGCATTGGTCCAGCTCGGGGACGATGCCGACATTATTCTGCACATCAACTTCTACCCTCCGAGCGTTAGCAATCGTGCCGGTCGCGTGGCTCCCAGGAAACATCTTCCCGCGACTGACACATCTCTTCCTCTCTTTCTCCATGCATAATGGTGCCGCCCTCGTCGAACACCTCCGCCGCTTGCTGCTGTTACTCGCAAACACGCCACGGCTTGCGCACATGCAACTCAGGGATGTCGGACAAGCAAGGGATAGTTTCAGCTCTAATATTCCCTTCTCACAGAGCTCTGATCAGAAGGCTGTCGCCCTCCCGCACTTACAGTCTCTAGTCGTCACAGAGAGTGGGCTGCGCATGGTGTTCTCGTTCCTCGACTGCCTCGACATGCCCGAGAATGTCGTCATGCGATTCAATGGCATGGACATGAATTATGGGACAACTGCCAATCCGTCCGCAATACGCATTCCTCACCTTCCTCTCATGAACGTCCTCTCGCGCCTGGAGCTCTCCGCGGTCAAGCGTAATTTACATCTAGTCGCGGCGCCAGCCGAGGTATACGATACCACGACCCCAACGCGTCCGCTCCATGCTGGCTTCTGGGTTCAGGCCAAAACCCACCCCGAGCTCGAAGACAAAGACTGGAAACCGTGGCTGTCCGAGCTCCACACTATGTTCCCGCTCTCCTCCATCAAGACGCTTCACATCTGCTTGCAGGCCCAAGAGATGTTCGCGGCGATCCTCCCGCACATGACGCACCTCGTGGAGCTCGGCGTGCTCTTTCCCGACCAGAAGGTGGACGTTTGGGGGCCCTGTGTGAAGAGCTTGTGTGCGGTCCTTGGACGGTGGGACATCGTGTTCTGCCCACATTTGCGCACGCTCTGTATCGACACGCACATCCGCCCGGAGAAGATGCTGTGCTATTCCCGGATTGCCGACATGGCTTCCGTGCGCGAGCAGAGAGGGCGCCGCTTGCGGCGCGTCGTGCTCAGAGCAGTGCTGGCATGGCGTCCGTGGGACCCGAGCGTGGACGAATTGTGGTCTACGGTATTTGCACGGCTGCATGGTCATGTGGACGAGGTGGCTTACTATGGACCTGGGGATGCGCCACTATGTCCCTTCAAGATGCACGAGATGTGGAGGGCGGCGGACGTGGATGCGCAGAAATACTGGGGGGTTGAGCCTCAGGAGCGGGATGACCGGCGGTACGTGTTACCTTGGATGTCCAAGGGACAGTGATAATCGTGAAGCATGGCAAGATCTTTTGCTAATCCGAGACGCTACGCATGTAATCGAGAGCATACCATGCGCAATACTCGCTCTCCGTACTCTGAGGTCGGTGCCAGTGTTAATGCAAATTGAGCTTGACTCAACTGTCTGCTACTTAGCTGCGGTTTCCATGTCGGAAACATTGCGTGCCAAGAGACGCTTTAGTCCTTGGTAAATATTTTACCTAGAGGTTGCTTGCAAGTGCGGAGGAGGAATATAGATCTAGCCGCTCCGGGTGATTCGAAGCCGGGCTGACAGCGTGAAGGGCACTCGAAGACGTTTCTTAAAGGGTCATGGCCAAGTGGTTTCAATATCCTCTGTTTCAACCTTCGTGCGTTAGTATCGAATACTCCTGCAAGCTTGGCTGCTCCAAATGACCACATATTGTATCAGAAATAGTTACTAGCTGCAGAGACGCGACAGAGGTTGACTACCTTCCCAGTCACCTTTGTCATATTCTCCCGTGCCAGCTCGTGCCTTGATCGATATGTATCTTATCAGACAATACCGTCCCGTCGCTCATGTCACTCAACCACATCTTGCGATCGACCAAGGATCATGTTGAGTAATACCTCCTGCAAGGCAGTGTGGTCTAGAAGCTTTGAAGGCCTGCACCTCTCCCCAAAACTCGTGTGTCAACATGATATTCGGCCTAACCGTCCTCGCACCCTTCTCCTTTTCCCTTTGTACGATTGGGCCATTATTTCATGTCAGGGATGGAGCAAGCGCACAGACGACAATCCTCCTCGACGTTGACCGCCGAAGCGATTCCGACGACAACTATCATAGCTCGCCCTAACGTGGCTAAGGAGAGCTTGAACACTGATTTTGGCTTCCTGCCCATACCGCGACGAGTACGATATGATCCGGACAACCCACCACACGTCGGGCTGATGATGAATGCTATCTTTGGGATAGCGAGTACATTCTGTGAGTTTGTTCATTTTATTGGTGGGCGTTGTGGCAGAGTGCTGATCTGAACGCAGTCGTCGCGAACATGTACTACTGCCAACCGCTGCTCAGTGAGTTTGACCCTTCAGGACACGCGCGTTTCGTTTTGAGGAGCTTGTTTAACTTGCGCATCCCTCCTGACTTGCTATCCCCTTAGTACAACTTGCAGAGGATTTCGGAGCGACGTACCATGCAGTCTCAAACATCCCTACACTATTGCAAGCAGGGTAAGTCGTTGTCCCTAGAAGAAGATCGTCTGAGCATTACTCACTTTCCAGCGACAGCTATGCCGTCGGTCTCTTGACAATTCGCCCTCTCGGTGACCTCGTGCACCGACGGCAACTCGTGCTACT
>AXZM01000893.1:0-34782 GCA_000743315.1 Lignosus rhinocerotis TM02
ATATAGTTATTACAGAGGTATGTGGTATCTATCATATATAGGGTATGCAGAAGAGGCAATGATATGGGTTATTACTCACCAATTAGTATTGCTAGTAATATGGCATGTGTGGATGCGGGAGAGGAGAAGAGAAGGATTCATGGGGGATTCAAACTCTGGCGATGAGCTATATAGTTTTGATACCGGTGGCACAGGACCCCCGAATATCCCCCAAGAGCTGATATTCCCGGATCACCGAAAATGGACCCCAAGGGCACGCAGAGTTGTATGCAAATTCACCGATAACTGGGGTCCAAAGAGCCAATGTTATAGGCCCGAAATTGACCCTCAGACTGATAGGTTTCATCGCTACAACACCGAGAATTGCCTGCCGACCTCTGTCGAGTTCAGTCATCAATATTGATTCAGTCACGGTCTAATCACTTCACTCAACTCCATGCTTACTTAGGTAAATATCAGCTGTTACTATGTTCACAGTGTCGACGTGAATGGTATCAATTTACTTTTAGCATTGTTACCTTTCACGGGAGAATAAGCGCCATGAGCGCCTATGGGCATTATATGCCCAAAACCACAAAAGAATAGCGACTTTGGGTGAGCTCACATGCGAAAAACCGAAAACGACCTCCAAAATGGCCTCCCAAAATAACCGAAAATGAGCCTCCTTAGCATATAAGATCTGCGGGGATGTTTGGGGGTCCTTAATGGGCTCATAACCTAATGAAGGTAAAGGCTCAGTACGCGTATGCGGGACTGAGGTGTATATATTGATAGTACCTAATGAAGGTAAAGGCTACGCAAGCAGCGTGAATAACAAGACAAGAGGGAAAAGTAAGTACGGGGCTCACCTCAGTACGTGTATGCGGGACTGAGGTGAGCGTACAGAACATTTGTGTATATATATACTAACAGTGAGCACAGGTACAAAAACAAAATAAGACCAGAATGAAAAGCTACCAGAAGTGTCCATATGATACCAAACACCGGGCGGGATACCCGCGCAAGCAGTGTGCCCTGGTGAGTGCGACAGCCGCGTCAGGTCTCCCACCACCAAAACATTCTGTTGGATGTCTCAGACTCCCGATCCGACTCAGACGAGCACGCTTGCACGTCCAGTCCAGGACTTTTCTTCAACACTCCCCCTCAAGTGGAAGCGAGTCCAAGGGCGGACGCAAAGTGCTTCACCTTGACACTTGGGAGAGCCTTTGTGAGGACGTCGGCCGTCATGTCGTCCGTAGGGCAGTAGATGAGTCGGATAGAGCGGGTCTCGATAGAGTAGCGGATGAAATGATAACGAATGTCGATGTGCTTGGTCTGCGCGTGATAAGAGCCATCCTGCGTGAGCGCAATTGCCGACTTGCTGTTGCTATGGAGCGGGGTCGGTTCCAAAAGTGGACGGAAGACCTCCCCAATGAGCCGTCGAAGCCAGATGGCCTCCTTTGCGGCATGCGTTGCGGCGACGTATTTGGACTCAGCAGTCGAGAGCGTGACAAGCTCCTGCTTCTTTGAGGCCCATGACACGGCACCGCCATCAACAAGGAACACGTACCTGGTGATGGCACGTCTGTGCTCTTGAGATGCACCATCCGCATCCACAAAACCCTCCAGCCCCTTCTTCTCCCCTCCATACACAAGTGAGAGTGTATTTGTGCCAACCAAGTACCGGAAGACCCTCTTGATGGCCTCCCAGTGAGTCCAGCCAGGGTTCTGCAAGTATTGAGCGAGGGTTGAGATGGCAAAGGCAATGTCCAGGCGGGTGCCCATCGCGGCATACATCAGCGATCCAATTGCCTCTTTGTATGGCACGCGATGCATCCGAGCAACATCGAGTGCACTCTCCGGGCACTGCAACTTCGAGAGCTGCAGGTGGGGGTCCATAGGCGTTGAGATAGGCTTCATGTTGTCAAAATTGAAGCGGATGATGATAGACTCAATGTACGAGTGCTGTGAGAGCGAGAGCGTGCGGTTGTCGCGGTCACGGGTGATTTTGATGCCCAGGAGCCACGAGACGGGACCAAGATCGGTGAGCTTGTACTTGAGCGAGATCCGACGCTTGCAGTCATCGAGGAGAGGATGTGAACTGCCTGTGATGAGGCAGTCGTCGACGTGGATTGCAAAAGGACGATCAAGTCTGGGGTTCTGTATAGAAAGAACACACCGTAGTCGGCTTTGGCTCGCCTGAAACCGAGGTTAGCAAGGGCCTGACAGAGTGTTTCGTACCATTTCCTGCCGCCCTGCTTCAGCCCATAGAGTGCCTTTTCGAGCTCCAGGACAAACTTTTGCTGGTCTGCAAACTCATGGTCTGGTGGTTGCTCGAGAAAGATGTCCTCTTCGAGCTTGGAGTTCAGATATGCACTGTTGAAATCGAAGGATTCGGCCGGCCAGTCGTTGCGAGCAGCAATAGCGAGAATGAGGCGGAAAGAAGAAAGCTTAGCAACTGGGGCAAAGGTCTGTCACCGGCGTCATGAAGCATGGCACGGACTTTCTCAAAGATTGTGCGATTGAGATGCTCACTGACGCCGTTGTACTCAGGTGTGTCATGCGCCGTGAGTTTACGCACTGTACCATCCTCATTGAGTAGCTTTGTAAACTCGTCACTAAGATACTCGCCACCACGATCGGTGTGCAGAGTCTTGATCCATGCCCCCTTCTGTGTGAGATAGAAACCACGGACTTTTCTGTACAAGTCAAGGGTCTCGTCCTTTCCACGCTGGAGGTTCCCCTTTGAGTATCGGCTGTAGTCGTCAGTCCAGGTGCTAAGGTACCAACGTCCGCCGAGTGTTGCAGTTGGCGCAGGTCCCCATAGATTGGAATGCAGCTCCTCTCCAATCTCTGTTGCTCGTGGCCTAACACGCTCCTTTGAGATCGGCTTACGCATCATCTTTACAGCCTCACAGGACTCGCACCAAATCGGCTCACTTGGAACGTCATCTTTCCAGCCTCACAGGACTTGCACCAAATCGGCTCACTTGGAGGGTCAATTGCAACACCATCCACTGTCCCGTTCTCAACCATGGCCTGGGCAGTGCGTGGTGCAACGTGCCCCAAGGTACGGTTGAGCTCATTGAGCGTCACCACACAAGGCTGATCCTCTTCCACAGCAGGCGCAGCAGTGTCGGAAGAGGGAATTTGAAGGCGGTAAAGGCCCCTGCACATGGGAACAAGTGCAACCAGCTCTCTGGATGGGTTGAAGATCTGGCACTCGCCGCCCGCGAAGGTGGCTGACGCGCCCGCAGCGGTGACACGACTGATGGAGACAAAGGTTACGCCCATGCTGGGCGCATGAAGGACGTTGCAGAGAAGGACACGGCGTGTGCTGTTGTCCGTTGGGAGGTTTAGGTACATGTCACCTTTCCCGACCGCTTTAAAGACATGCTGATCTGCAGCGTGAATAGATTTATCGGGGATCACGATGTAGTTGATGAAACGATGACAATGGGGGGACATGTGCCGGGTGGCACCAGAATCAAACAGAATCACCTCGTCAGTGACAGAGGGATCTTGTGCCAGGTGTGCACGCTCCGTCGTTAGATATAAGTCATCATAGTACTCGGCCGGAGGTCCATTCCAGGCCGTGTTCCCCTCCTCCTCGTCCTCGGAATCTGAGTCTGGCACTGACTCAAGCTCCGGCAGGTCGTCATCATCATCAAGGAGGTTCTCGTGCACGAGCCACGCCTCGACCTTGTCCGTCCGTTCCTTCAACGTGGTCTTGGTCTCCGACTTTGGCTCCACAGCCGCAGCCGTCTCCTTGGACTTCCCTTTGGGGTCCCTGTACTTCCCTCCCCTGGGGCTTGGCAGTTGCATTTGTAGTGGCCAGGTTTGTTACAGTTGTAACAAACCTTGTTGCGCTTCGAGCTCACCTGGCCGTTGTGGTCATTGGCTGATAACGTGACATCATTCGCATCTCGGCTCCACCTGGGCTTTGTGCGCAGCAGCCGAAGTTCGTACTGCTCGACAAGGCCATCCATCAAGTCGTTTGGGGTCTTGACAAAGTGGGTGACAGCCGTGAGGTAGGGGTCGTAGGATGGGGGCATAGAGCTGTAGATCATGGCATAGAAGTTGTCGTCGTCCGGGGAGTGACCCATTGCCACGAGGGTTTCGCGCGTGTTGCGCATCTTCTCAAGATGTGCATGGACATCGTCCTTCTCACTGCACCGCATGTCTTGAAGCCGTCGCCACAGGTCTACTGAGACCGCGCGTGACTTCTTCTCGAACTCCTGTGCGATCGCTTCCCAGATCACGTGGGCCATGGGCTGGTCCCAGATTTTCATGAAGAGGGAGTCCGGGATCGTGCTCACGATGAGCTGCTTGACAGCCGCCTCGCCCTTGCGCCACGCAGCGAGGTCAGTTTTGTACTGGTCCTGGGCGGCCTCGGGAGTCCCTCCGGGTGCCGTTGCAGATGCTGTCTTCCCTCCAGTCGACACAGATCGGGACTGTCTTGTTGTGGACACGGATGTGGCAGCTGTGCTGGTCGCTATGGCAGCATCTTGCCCGGCCAAGCTCGTTGGCGCCACAGGCTCCTTCGACTTCCTGTCAAGGTGCCCCACCACTCCCTTTGCATCGGTGGCCCAGGTCAACCGGGCCTTGTATAGCACCCAGTTACCGCCACCTATCTCCAGTCGCGGGACACGAACCAAGTTGTCGGAACCAACTTTGACGGAGGACATTGTAGGAGAGGAATTGAGGTATGCTTCTGGTTTGGATCGTGTACTCGAGAGTTGCCTAGTTGAAGGCAGGGCTCATAACCTAATGAAGGTAAAGGCTCAGTACGCGTATGCGGGACTGAGGTGTATATATTGATAGTACCTAATGAAGGTAAAGGCTATGCAAGCAGCGTGAATAACAAGACAAGAGGGAAAAGTAAGTACGGGACTCACCTCAGTACGTGTATGCGGGACTGAGGTGAGCGTACAGAACATTCGTGTATATATATACTAACAGTGAGCACAGGTACGAAAACAATATAAGACCAGAATAACAAGCTACTGGAAGTGTCCATATGATACCGAACACCGGGCGGGATACCCGCGCAAGCAGTGCGCCCTGGTGAGTGCGACAGCCGCGTCAGGTCTCCCGCCACCGAAACATCCCGTTGGATGTCTCAGACTCCCGATCCGACTCGGACGAGCACGCTTGCACGTCCAGTCCAGGATTTTTCTTCAACAGTCCTGGTGGCACAGTAATGGTGGGGCAGACACATAAGTTGAAAGAGAATCAAAAAGCGTTACAAGCTGGTACAGAACTGCACGTCCTTGCAAGATGAGTGCAAGGGAGCTGGATGTGACCAGGATGATGTTGCCCAAACAGTGACGATGACAACAATCATTGTGGGCGGCTGTGATCCTGCCCGAGCTTCTGGAAGACTTATGATACACTGATAACCTCATACAACTATGCTATCTAATCATAATAACATATGATATGCAATAATTACTGTACGCCTGATGAGTTCGACGCCTTTTTCGTGATTTCTGTGATGCAGGATGTGAGGATGATTACCAGAGGTGAGTAAAACTTCAATACACGATGGAGACCTTAGCGAGTATGATGTAATTGTGCATTTAGTTGTGGAATGAGTAGGCTGAATGGACAAGCGTCAGTAACTTGAAGTCCATACATCTAGAGACATGGCAATGGCCGGAAAAGTCTTTACTACCTCACTGCGTCCTCTCTGCGGATTAGTCAAGTACGAGAGCCGATTACGATATCATGCTATATAGATCAGAAGTCTACTAATCACTTCCTTTCACTTCTGGTCATCACTAGCCAACCTGAGTGTCCGTTCTACCTTGTCTTAAACCACCACCCTGACGTCGACTTTCTCTCCTGCAAACTCGCAAGACATGTCACACATCCAAATTTGACACTACATTATCTACACTCTATAGTACTGGCGACTCCACAATCACTCCAGTAGAACATTTGCGCCCATTAGCCCGTCGTTGCCTCCGACCCGACTCTCACAACACTCCGCCTCGTCCGACACACACCCGGCCGTCATCTGTATAGAGTCTGAGGATATTGTCACCACTTCAACATCGTTCAAACCTTTGAAGATGAGGTACAGGACAACATTTTCTGTAGCGGTGCTTCTAGCTACCCTCCCCGCCAATAAGGTTGTTCGAGGGAGGCATCCTGTAGCAACCGAGATGGATTCTGGCGTTGCCATCTACATGGGCGCATACCGACCACAAATCCATTTCTCACCCCCACAGGTAAGGGCAATGTTCCTTGGTGCTACAACAAATCGAACATCTCTACATAGCAATTTATGAATGATCCTAATGGACTATTCTTGGACGCCAAGGGCATTTATCATCTCTACTACCAATGTTCGTGTGATTTTGCTGACTTTATCCAATGATAATGAGGTCATACTCATCTGCTTGTCTATAGATGATTCTACTGGGCTCGTCGCTGGTAACCAGCATTGGGGCCATGCAACGAGTACTGATCTCTACCACTGGGTCAACCAACCGATCGCCCTCTATCCACCCACTCCCGACTCACAAGTCTACAGCGGCTCCGCCATCATCGATGTCAACAACACATCGGGCTTTTTCCCCAATCAGACTGACGGAGTTGTTGCCATCTACACGCTGAACACACCGCGCGCACAAGTGCAGGAGATCGCGTACTCGCACGACGGCGGCTACACGTTTACCCGCTATGTCGGCAATCCAGTCATCAACAGTTCGTCCACCCAGTTTCGTGACCCAAAGGTCAGCTGGCATGCGGAGTCCCAGCAGTGGATCATGGTCATTGCCTACGCGCAGGAATTCACGATCGGCTTCTACACGTCGTCGGACCTGAAGAATTGGGTGCATGCCTCCAACTTCACCCAGCACGGGCTTCCCGGACTGCAGTTCGAGTGCCCCAACCTTGTAACGTTGCCCATTCGTCACCTGAGATCACGCGAACGCGTCACGGACGAAAGGATGCACGTTTTGACTATCAGCATAAACCCCGGTGCTCCCCTCGGTGGCTCCATAACACAATACTTTCCGGGCACTTTCAATGGGACGCATTTCACCCCCGTCGTCGGCGCGGCGCGCCTGACAGACTTTGCTAAAGACAACTACGCCGGACAGTTCTTCTTTGGCATCCCCGATACTGCCGACGACGACGGGCTGTCCATCGCGTGGGCATCGAACTGGCAGTACGCGCAGGCGGTGCCGACTGCGCTCGAGGGTTGGCGCAGCGCTATGTCCCTCCCCCGGCGTAACTTCCTCGCAAACGTCTCGCGTGCCGGCTTGGACCTCGTCTCCCTCCCCGCCAACCTCTCGCCCGTTCTCGGCGCCCGGCTCGCCGCGAATAGCGACCTGGGGACCGGACACGGACATCACACGCTGGTCGTCGACTATAGCCATGTCGCGAGCAACGCGCTCTACTTCGAGGCGAACGTCTCCCGGCTCCCCTCTTTCCCGCCCGCCGAGGCGACGCTCAACTTCACCTTCCTCAGCCCGCAGACGGGCGAGTCGGTCTCAGGCGGGTACTCCTTCGGGGGTGATCATCTCTTCTTCCTCGACCGTGGGCACACGCGCGGGTTCCAGGATCCATCCTTTACAGATAGGTTTTTGGTGACTGTGCTCTCACGGGACGACGGGACCTGGACGCTGTCCGGGGTGATAGATCGGAGCATCATTGAGGTGTTCGTGGATGGGGGCGCGTATAGTGCGACGGCGACGTTCTTCGCGACGCAGCCGCTGACGCTCATGCAGATGATGGTTGGGGGAATGCCCATTGAGGTGTCCGTGAGCGTCGCTGTATATGCTCTCGAGAGCGGCTGGGCTGAGGCTGCGTAGAAGAATGATGGGAGATGTCACTCGAGCCTGACTTTCACGTGATGTCCGTGGGTAATCCTCAAGCAGCGCATTTCTGTTCACTTGTTTCAATTCTCTGAACTGGGTACTTGTGTGTGTGTCCGTCATCTGAAGTTCAAGTCGAACCGACTCGCCTTCTTTGATTTACTCATCTTAGAGTCGTTCCGGCCTATGCAGGGCTCATACATTGTTCAGTGCGCAACCCCACTACTGATACCGAACTTCTGCTTCTTCAGGCAGTGCCTCCCATGTGTCACTGTCATCTCACTCAAACGTAACCCTAAGTCCTATTCTGCACATATATCCGTCTATGCATGTTGACTCTCTCTTTCTCAGTCCCAGCACTCCCTCGATAACAATGGCATCCTTACCCCCTCTACCGACTGAGGTATGGGAGAGGGTCATTGATTTCATGCCCCAGATACCCATGTACTGGTCCCTCTACGTCCGCACTCTATGCAGCTGTGCCCTCACATGTCGCGCATGGACCCCGCGGAGCCGAGCCTGCCTCTACCGCATCATTCGCTTCGACCAAGGCGGACGCGGGATCGAACAGAGCGTCCACAAACTCGAACGCACCATGGTCGTTCAGCCCTACCTATCGCAGCTGATCGAACAAGTGGACATCGTCGCCCCAGGTCTCGTGATCGTCCCCGTGGGGTCCGCCCTGCAGAACGTCGTAGTCATGCTCGCGGGCAAGCTCCCCAATCTCAAGTCGCTGAGCTTCACAGTCTCAACATATACCAATCGCGGCGAGTACTGGGTGATATCTATGCCGGGAGAGGTTCTGCACCGCGCGTTCTTTGCAGCCATGAGGACGTTCCCCCAGCTTCTCGTGCTGGAACTGACCCGGATGAGCTTCCAGACCGTAAACGACTTGCTCCGGTTGCTCTCTGCGTTGCCAGCGCTGCAAGCCCTTTCCGTGGTTGGCGTCGAACCTATCCGCGAGAGTACTGATCCTTATCTGACACTACGACTGCCGAGCATAACCGATCTAACAGTAGGGGGTGCTCACGAGACGTGGCCCTTAGTGAGCCGCCAATCCCTCGTCTATACACTGTCCATGCCTCAGATTGCTCCCAGAGCCCTGGTGTAACCAATTTGACATGGACATTAGTCAAGCTCCTTGCACCAACTCTCAAGAACCTGAGTTTATGTGGCATGTCCGCAAAATTGAAAGGTGCAGAGCGATGAAGGTCATGCGCAGTCCGAAGACATGCTCATGGACACTTTTTGCTTGTGTAGAAGTTATAGAGAAATCCGAGACCATACGGCTGCCACGGCTCGTTTCCTTGACCATGCACTTTCAAAGGTACCCGCCTGGCGAGCTACTTGCAGCGTTCCTATGTCAAACAGAAACCCCCCTTCTGACCGATTTGGATTACTACGGAGGAATGCCTTTACGCACATTCCTCGACACTCACCGTCGCGAGCACCGACTGTCACTATACGGCTCGGAAGCCGCTATGGAGAAAGTAGTTGGGGCGCTGGAGAGCGTGAATATGGTTTATCGTCTCACCCAAGGAGACCCAGTATCCCCGGAGATGCACGACCTGAGGTCCGCTTTCGGCCTAATATCCACTCAAGTGCTGGCCGCATGCAGGGATATACGACGTGCATATCCACGTTTGTGTAAATGCGGCGCCCTTCGCATTACCTTCGTGGCTGAAGCGCGTACGTTTAACTTCTTGCTAGCCTTCCGACGAGCCGATTGATAAAGTGTCACACTTGATAGACATCATCGTGGCAGTGGAACAAGTGGAAGAGCCTGTTGAGTGCCTGTTCCTCAACCTCAGGGACGGAGAATGTCTCTGCAGATTTCGAGGTCGCAGCTACGGCCAGGAAGTCGCTCCGGGTACCTTCTGTCTCCCGCGGCTATGATTGGGTCCCGCCAATGCCAACGACTCGCTGCATGTTTGTCTTAGTTTCCTTTCTGGTACTTCCCAGACCCTTTCTCGCTGACAGTACTGTTCACCGCGCCCGTTGTGTTGTGTGCTTTCCGAATGTCAACTGCCGCCACACCCAGATGCCCGAACTTGTGTCTAAGTATATCATCGGTCGCGCTTATGTTCAGTACTGTCCTCTTCATTGTGCCTTCTGGCGCACAGTATTCGCCATATCCACCTTTTGCAAGGGCGCCGGCAGAGTTAAAGACTACCTTTGGAACTAGTACTGATGGGAGCATCCTTTTCTCCGCCGTACGTCAACCCGGGTGACGCACAAACCCCTCACCACATCAATGAAGGGCTACAGGGATCCTTCTGGATGTCGCCTCCCTGAATCATAGCAAGACGGTCACAAGAATCGCAAATGCGTCGATCATACAGATACAAATGTGTCGTTACGTCCAGTGTCGCAGATGCCGTAGCCAATCCAAGAAGTCCAAGAATGCACCCCTTCTTTCTCGCAATGCTAATAGTAGTCTCAAACTAGAACGCCTCCTCGAAGTCCTCCGGGTCCGCCAGCCCGCTATCATGCCGCAAGTCCTCCATCTCCACGTCCGCATCCAACCCAAGGTCCAGATCGAGTTCACTGCCCCCCGCGACCGCATCTTCCTCCCCGCGAACGGCGCCCCCATCCGCAGTTTCGGCTTCGCATGCAGGCGGAAGTACGGCCGGGAGAATCGGCGGATCGAGGAACGCCAAACATCCTCTCGAGCACCCGCGCCATCTCACCGGCACACCCACGCCCCCGACGCCCTCCGCGCCCACGCGCACGCCCGCGACCTCCGCCTCCCACGTCCACCGTTCCTCAGCGTGTCGTACGAACACGGGCACGCGGCTGTCCCGCCAGGACCCGTCTTCCGCACGGTGCCGCGGGGACGGGCACACGCTGATGCCCGTGACCTCGTCCTCTTCGCCGCGAGCGCGGTCTCGGGAGACACTTGGTGGGGCAAACACGTCTTCATCTTTGTCGCCGTTGTCTGTGTCCGGGTTTGATGGGGCGTGCATACCGCGGTGCGAGTGGACATCCCGACGGGCGTCGTCCCGCCTGACCTTGGTTGGCACGAGAGTCTCCGCGGGGCGTGCGACGGCGGCTGGGACGCATGCACGGATGATGGCGAAGACGTTCGGGCTGATGTCAAGGTCTTCCGTGAGGGGGAGGTCGTAGGACGCTTCGAGGACTGTGAGTGATCGTATCTGAGGCGGGGGTTGGGGACTGGGTTCGGCCGGGTATGAGGCTTGGGCGTGTGGGGCGAGAGGCTGGAGTTGAGCCGCAGGTGTCGGACTAGAAGGCGTGACAAGGGTACGGAGACAGAATTCCGTGAGAGGAGGGATGGAGAAATGTACAGTCGTTTCAGAGACAGGGTGGGGGGTGCTGTCGACGGATGAAAGCATTTCGCTCCCCGATGGATGTGATGGGGGCGCAATCCACGGATTCCCAGTGACCATGAGCTTGGTCAGACGCATTTGGAGCATTTCGGCCGGTAGCCAGCGCAGCTTGTTCTGGGCGAGGTTCAGCTCCCTAAGTGCAGAAAGCTGCACAATTTGCGGCGGAACACAGGTCAGCCTATTTGACCCTGCATATAATCAGGTTGGAAAAGCGCTCGCCCAGACTACATAGCAGAATCACGCACACAGACTCAAGACCGCAAGGGCGGGTAAACGGAATAACTCGGCGGGCAAGCGAGCGATCGAGTTGTTGCCGAGGTACATGTGGATTTCCTGCCTGTGAAACGGAGGCGTCGGCTGCTGCGCGACTGCATGAAGAGATGCCGCTCGGGCGGCAGGTGTTCCACGGAGGACTTCACCGTCCTTACTCGTGAAGAAAGTGTGATTGAAGCCACTAGCAGGCATGGTTGTCGCTCGTGTAAACGGTCGTGATGCAGAGTAAGTGGAAGAGGTCGCGGGTGCGAGAACAGGCGAAGTGGGAGATGGAGGTGCGGTGGAAGCGGAAAGTCCGGACGGGAGAACGACGCGTCTTTCGAGGTCTGCAATCTGATCTGGAGGAATATGTGTGATGAATGGACCGCCTAAATGAATGGACCGCCTAAGTTATTCCCGCTGCAAAGTAGTCCATGGGTAGGTGGATGAATGGACCGCCTAAATTATTCCCGCTACAAAGTAGTCCATGGGTAGGTGAACATCCACAACATACGATAGTACACACCGTAGATCAATGATTCCATTCAACTTCTCAATCGCATTGGTAATGGCTTCGTCCCACTTCTCGTGCTCCATCTCCGCCCGCGTTTTCAGCGGAGCACGCGACTCTCGCATATCGAAGTCGTCGTCGGTGAGCTCAAAGTCATCCGTATCATCTCCCCTCGTTATGCTTGCTCGATAGACAGGAGAGGGAGAGACAAACTTTGTGGCGGACCTGTTTCCGTACGGGGACGATGGTGACGCGCTTTTCCCGCCCCCATCCACACTAACGCATTTATTCTTCTTCTCGTGCGTCGGGGGTCTCCATTCCTGTTTCGCTGACCCCGAAAACGGGTCGACGACGCGTGCTAGACGTGTCGGAGTCGCGTCGGTCACCTTGCTTCCTCCCGGTCGTGTGAGCACCCCGAACGCGTCATCATCCGCGTTGCACGCGTCAATGGACCTGGAGGACTTGTGCGAGCCATTTCGCTCGTATATGCGCGGTTTTCGATCCGACTTGTTTGATCCTGCGAACGGGTCTTTCGGACCTGGCGAGGCTGGGGGCGTGTAGACAGCAGTAAGGCTTGGTGAAGACGGCGGCGACGAGTCCACAGGGGCAAGTGAGGGAGAGGAGGAAGGCGAACGCGCTCTGTAGTCTTGCATTGTTCTGGATGCTCTGGGAGATCGCTGGGGAGGAGAAAGGATACAGAAAGGGCACGCGCTTCATCTATGTATACCTTGGCCAAGTACGTAACACGGCTCTAACCGGCCTAGAAGAGCGCCAAAAGTAACTTTGAAGCCTTCGAGTTCGGTGGCAAACAACTTCATGACCGTGCGACGAGTCGCGGGTACATCGTGATATAATGTCTTATTCACCGGGTGAGGAATGTGGTTCTCAAGCTCAAGCCTCTTCAGCTGCAGTCACTATGTACTATTTTTCCGCGTGCAATCAAGTGTGCATTCTCGCGAACGTAGTTGTGAGCGCTTGAACCTATCACTTTACTTCCTCAGTATGTGCGTCACGGGATCGCGATGTGGGTCTCGGATATAGTCACCGTGGTCCGTGAGTCACTTGGACCCCACTGATCCTTCTCACCTCTTCCACTCTTCCCACTCGTTCATCCATCTGGGTACTTTGATCTTCCAAGTAATCGTGTTTCTTGCTCACTCGGGACTCACTTCCTGGACAATGTTTCTCAAGACATACCTATTCTTCCTGTCTCTCGCTGGACTCACTCTCGCTGCTGCGGCAAGTCCTGGTAGTCAATCTACAAATTTGCGACGCTCTAGGACGTCTGGACATCTATCGCGCGCCGAGCTACCTCACTGTAATCCTTTCTATATGAGTTTCGACTCGTCTACCTCGTTACCAGACTTCAAACGGGACTTCGATCCTCTCAGCCTGCCTGGCTCCTACTCGCTAGACTCTGACGGTCTCAAGCTCTTCTTGGACAGACCCGGCGGGAAGATTACGACAAAGGGGAACGTGAACAACATGGTTGCGGAAGGGGCAACATTCAACTCCACGTTCACAGTGCGGTACGTCCAGAAGTCCCTCCCATCGTCCACCCCTAAGTTCATGTCTATCCAGGTACGCCAAAGTCACCTTTACGCTTTCTGGCCCTGCGGTCCCTGGCGCTGTGACGGCAGCCATTCTCATCGGTACGTGAGCCTTCTTTGCACCATGCTTCTACTCCTCCATCGCTTTCTCCCTATAAAGCGCCAGAACGCGACGAGATCGACATCGAGCTTCTCGGCGGCGACCCGGCACACTGGCAAACCAACGTCTTCGCCCCGGCTCCACACGAGATGCAACCTCTATACAGCGCCTTCAGCTCGGTAGAGAACTTCCCGTTCAACCCCAAGAGCGTGTCCAGCGTGCATGCATACACGATTGACTGGAGCCCGGAGCGTATCGTCTGGAGCGTTGATGGTTCTCAGGTTCGAACCCTCCACAAAGGTACGTCCTTCCCGTCGACCCATGTTGACGAGCGTCTGGATGGGCATTATACGGCGTGTTCCTTTAGGCGAGACGAACAAGAATGGTGCGCTACACTACCCCACCCATGTCTCGCGCCTTCAGTTCGGTATCTGGGACGCAAGTTCGCCGGAAGGGACGTCCGAATGGGCACGCGGGCCCATCGACTGGAATAAGGCTCCCAAGAGGATGAGTGCGGTGTTCGAGAGTATCGAGGTAGAGTGTCCCTACTGATCTGGCGTGTCCGCCATGTCTTTCCTTCTTTCCTTGTGCCTCGATTTGTGGATGTACAGCATTTCTTATCACGAATTGTCACGCCTCTCCTCTCCTTGCATGCGTATGCCACTGCATGTTGCCCATATGTCTTTCCCGGCTTGAGCCTGAACTGTCTGGTTCTGTTGATGAACGGACGGCTGATTTGTTTCCCGAGCACGCCTGCTGTAATCGTCCAGTCATTGAATTTACCCAGGACACCGTAACTCCTCCCACCGGTTTGTCAAACAGTTTCCAACCGCTTCTCACCTTCAATCTACTTGCGTCAGATTTCCCGAGCACGCCTGCTAGGTTTGTCACACAGTTTTCAGCTGCTTCTCACCTTCATGTTGTTTGCGTCAATGCTTCTTCTCAGATCCTTTCCAGGCTCTGGATCTCAGAACAAGCTCTTGACTCTTAGCGGACTCACAGCCGGCATCGAACATCTGCTTGACTCACCTCCCTGGCACTGTCGCAGTCATCTTTCGAAGGGATGACCATCAATACCTCCCTGATTCACCCCCACTGCCTGTGATGCTCGACAACTCGAACGCCGTCAAATCATTCCCGACATCTGGCCCGCATTACGCACACTACGTACCCGCAAGTGGAGCCGAAACCTAGTATTTCTGTCGACCGGAATGGTCGGTGGAACCAGTAATGCTAGGACGAGAATCCCTCTCCTGCTTCTTCCAGATCCACCCTATGAGGTTGCACCTTGGCTCCTTCTAGCAGATCTGAGGCGTACTTGGCGCAAGTCTTCACCGCAACCTTCACTCCCGTACAACGTTTAGGGAGCATGGCGCACCATCACGACGTGAGTACCATGAGGTTGTATGCTAGTATGAGTCTAGTGCTGGCAGTTTATAGTCAGTATCTGATCTGGCTCGCTTCATTCCGACGCTCATTGTGGACCGTATGCGAGCTGGCATTGAGTGGTGTACTGTCCTGGGCCTGATAATGGACCCCTCTTGTCAGTATCACACTGGGTGTGTATTTGACCATACATGCCCTTGTTCGGTCTCACCATGACCATTCACTGGACATTCCCAGATTGTCAGCCTTTGAAGTCCCCTCCTCGATATTCAAGTCGTGTACTGGACATTCCCAGATTTTCAGCCTTAGAAGTCTCCTCCTCGATATTCAAGTCGTGTCTCACATTTTAAGACCCCTTCCTCCAGTCTCACCCACTGCTTGTACTGGAAGACAACTGCGTCCGGCGTACAAGTGAGTCTACTGCCCTTGGGTATGACCTCCGGGAACTCAAGCGGCGCTGCGAAGGCCACTAATGCAATCTTCGGTTCTCGTTAAGGGCACCTGCAAGTCGACACGGTGCAATAACAACCCTCCTACTATAGTGGTGGACTTCACGCCATTTTCATGCTAGAAGATCGGGGGTTGCTGCGAGCTTGCGGAACGGCATGGCCATAAGCGGGTCAGGGCCGAGCTCTCGGAAGCCATCGACTCCATGTACTGGTACTACTCCCTCGCCGACGTCTTCTATGCGTACATATATGACGTCGTGATGCTTGGCGGGGCCCCTGTGTCTTCTCCGTTCTACCTCACCCTCGCGCTGTTCCGGAAACGCTGATCGCACACAAGGGTCTGGACGCCGACGCAGCTAGAATACTTGACACATCGAGATGTCAAAAGTATGCATCATAATACCTGATAGACATTGCCAACGCATACAGGCATACACAAACATAGTCTGTGACGTAGACGGCCTTCACGTTGCCATCTCCTCAGATTGTTACCCTCATCCTGTTGTCTCACACGAGATGCTCAGCCGCGAGGCGAGCAATACGAGCGCGCCGCGTACCCTAGGAAGCACCGGTCAGTACCTCGCACCATCCAAGCCGCCATCGAAGACCCAGGATACAGAATCACGAAACGATACTCACCGCTGCCTGCTGCTGGCGCTGCTTCTCGATGGCGTTCCGAAGGCGGTCAAGCACCGTGTCCTGTCCCTCGGCGTTGCTCGCGTCACCAGTGTTCCCAGTCGCAGATGCCGTCGAGGCCGCACGCGCAGTCGTCTGTATAGCCGTCGCACCCTTGCCAGCGGCCTCGGTCTCAGTGTCGGTCGCGGCGTCCGTGCTAGTGCTGTTCGCACCAGCGGCCGCCGCGCCCTGGTCGACGACGACACAGTTGCCGAATCTCCCGGCGGTCACGAAGGAGACGAGGCACTTGCTGCCCGTTGCGCCCCCAGTGCACGTCGTGCCAGCCGGGAGCTGGATGGAGAGCTGCACAGAGCCAGTCGTCCGCGGGTTCTGCGTGAAGAGACAGCGTCATCAGATGGAGCTCCGGCCGGGGCAGGGGCATCTCAAGACGTGACGCACCCTCTCTCCGTTCTTGAGGACCTGTACGTCGACGAACGAGTCCCCGGTGCCTGACGGATCGACCTTTGCAGTAACCTGGGTCGAGCCATCGACACCACTGCGACAAAAGATTGAATCAGCTCCTTGCGACAGAGAACAGATTCCAACGAGAGAAGGTGTACCGATTGAAGTTGGTGATCGTGGCCGTGAATTGGCCGTTCGCGTCCACTGGCGCCGCGGTAGAAGTGTCGAGGTTCTGGGTTATGTCGACGCGACCGCAGGGTCTAGCATTTGTGGGACGCTGGGCATCGCTTCGAACGGGATCGCCTTGAACACCCAGAGCAGGCGCAATCGCCGCGTGGGCATCGGCGTGGAGGACCAAGCCGAGGCAGAGCGCCGCCGCGGCAACAAAGCTTTTCGAGAACATCATACTCGTAGGTGCAATGAAGCAAGTGAGGTTAAGAACAAACGGCGAGGAGGAGGATGTGAATAGTGGAGTAGAGAGTGACGTGCGTCTAGCAGACTATGGTGGTGGAGAGGGCCCGCCTCGGTGCGTTGCAGGAAGGTGCAATGTGAGGAAACACCAGGTAGCGGAAAGCACACTATATAGCGGACCAGCCGGCTATTCTTGGCGCACGTTGGCGTTGCAGTTCTGCAGAGAAGCATGCCCGTGACTTGCCAATTGCCATGGGCGATAGCTACAAAGGCTCACCATCTCGCGACACGAGACTGAACGCGGCTTCTTCTGCGCGGAGGGAAGGATGAGGCGTGTCGACCAGGCTTCGCGAGTCGCGACTGAACCTTACCTGAATGTGGCTACGGCAAGGCCATCAGTGGAATCGCACATTCTGTGTTTGAAGCATGGTGCGCTCGCACAATTGCAAGCTGCCAGCAAGCGAGCCTCATGGACCGCATTCAAGGTCAGCTTCCCGGCTTTTGTCGTGGCGGAGCGGAGCTCATAGCAGCAAGAATGCCTTCACGATGTCACTCGATAAGCGCGGCAGGACAAAGTAGACAATAACGTTGCTGTCGTGGACAATGTCTGAGACGCATGATCACAGTGGGAGCCCGAGGAAGCCCGGAGCAAACCTCACAGCCACCATCGACGCATGAGCGTTCGCCTCTCAAAGCCCTTCGCCAGTTCGACTGTTAAGCTTTATATACGTGCCAGCCTTGGGCACAGCTGCCACATATTATTACTGCCCAAACCGAATCTCTGATACTTATCTAGATGGTTCACCATGTTTCGCCCAACATCGCAGAATGTACGCGGTGGTGAGACATACCTGGGTTCGAGGCTATCCTTCATCTTCAGCCCCCTTCAACTTGATGCATGATACACCCAGAACTATCTAGATAGAAGTTGGCGAAGATTGATTCGGTTCAGTCGAGAGACTGCGCAAAGGCGTGGCAGTGAACCTTCTCATTGGCATGCTTTCACATGCCAATACGTGCTTGGACATTGGTCGCAATGCACGTCACTGTGTCGGTGTAACCTGTGCAGCACAATAAAAACCACACGGTCTCCATAACGTCCATCTGCCATCTCTATAGCAGATACAGTTATTGTCACACTCATGACGGGCGTGGGACGGCGGCGTAATCCTCAACGACTAGTGTGGGGTCCCCAGTCGCTGAAGGCTACTGCCGGCCGCTATATACAGCCCAGCCTGAAGAATTAGGCAATACATACCAAAAGCTTCTCGACACACTCTTCCCCTCCATGAGGGAATGATGGCACTTATGGAGCCATATTAGTAACGCGAATAACCTCTTCTTTGAGACGTCATTCGGGGCTGAACAGTGCCAAACTGTCCATCAGGCACTGGGCAGTGGTTTACTAACTTGAAGAAGCTGATGATGGATTGCACGGACGTTGAGCGGTGGAGTCCGCGACGTCAGAGACTTCCGCCGCACCATTTCTGCTGCACCAACCTGATGGTGAAAGCAGAGCATTTGATAGAGCATGACTAGGTGGATGATCCCGACAAGAAGGGCTTCAGTAGCCGGAGTCCAGTTCTTGAGGAGAATGTTGAGTTGCACTGTGAGACGGGGTGACCGTCAGTGGTGTCAAGGAACGACCGGCACATGCCGAGGGTGACAAGTTAGGACAAGTTCAACTGACTGATGAAAAAAATATCGAAGTCCTGCCTTCATCTTCGTCGTTCTATCCTCTCTCCTTCGAGTTTTAACCTGTACTCGCAGCATGCACAGGAGTTTTTTGTTGTGTCGCCTACTTGAACCACCACACGCATTGCACACTACGCAACCGTACTCGATAATAAGTCAAGTCTCATCGTTTCCCTGAGAGGCAGCGCTGTCTGGTGCCGCCCAGTGAAAACTCGCAAGATTTTATCCGTTTTTTTTCGGTATCTTGTACGTTTTGCGCGGTATCTACCGAGAACAAACGATCCGGCGGACAGAAAACGGCTTTGAAAACGAATACTCGTTTTCCGAAAGGCCTGCTGTAACCGCACACAAACGGTCTGTAATCGCGGACGCATTTTCGGTCGGTCCAATCAGTTTTGCTCCGTATTGTTACAAACTTCCTTTATACGTTGAAAGCACAATAGGAAACTGAATTATACGTGTGCATTCGAGTATGATACGGCTACGGGATTGCAAAAAACGGAGGAATACGGCTACAGACGAGAACAAAACATCACAATACACTCGTATAGCGGCGCCAGCTTCGTGTCCATGAACGTGTCAAACGATCTGCGCAATGAGCTGAGAAAACTCCGGATCACTCAGCGGATGGAATAGGAACACACGGGGCTTCACGCCTTCTTCTGTATGAAGGTATGGAGTCAGTTTTCACTCGGACAAGGTGGCGTACAAAGTACACACATTCTTCTGATGCGCACGCTGCATTTTCTGAACAGTGGCAGATGAGTCAATGGCACTGCGGAGTAAAGAAAGCAACGGACCTTCTTCTCCTGCTGTGAGAGTTCCTTATAGTGACTCTCGAATGCATCCAACGGACCATGGCTCTCTGCATACCACGCACGGGCATAATCCCACCTGTAGCACACACATGTTTAGTACCACCGCGCACAAGTGAAGAGCAGCGTACTTGGGCCCGACCATGCCGTCCTCAGGAGGCCAGGCAGTTGCCTTGCGAGGGGGACGTCTCTTCTTCTTGTCTGTGCTGTTTGATGTGCTGCCCATCGTGCCTGTGACGTTCAGGAACCCGATGATCGGGCTGTTCATGCTTGACGTGCTCGCATTTGCAATCTGTGCGCTCGACATGCTTGAGTCCATGGTGGTTGGCCCCACGCCGCCCGCGTGGCTCCCAGGGGGGGTGCGCGTGATGACATCCTTCATGTATGACATGCTCGAGTCCAAAGGAGGTTCATCGACTCCTGTCGGGGCACGAAGGGCAGATTCTGTAATGGTCAATGAGCATATACGTAGTTCTGTTGCGCTCGATAGATGATGGGCACGTGCCTGCATGGGTTGTGTTCGAACTGCTCAAATTGATGCTCGCTGATACCATATGAGCATCGCTGCCGCCAGAAGTACTGTTTGTAGGGTCTGTCGTGGTTGATGTGTTCATGCCCGTGTTCGTCGTGTCAGTGGCCATGCTAGCTGCACCCATGTCCGTGTTGACGGCCATGCTTGAAACCTGCAGAAAGTCAATGTACTCCAACTCGTCATCACGTTGTTGCACACGGAGGAGGTCGAGTCTTCATCACATTAGCAAAGGAATTTTCGTCAACATTGTGGCTTACGTGTTATCAGGGATCTGTGGGAACATACATCAAAAGTGTGCATGCTAGGCGCACGGTAGAAAACTTACTGCATCAGCGAGCGCGCACGCTCGGCCCTTGCCTTTAGATGTGGATGGTTTGACAGCACTCATGGTGGAAGATTCCGGCTCATCTCATATGGTCGGAGATGACATCAATCTCTACAACGGAGAATGCGCCACCTGTAATGAGACACTTACCAGGACGTTGGGGCTCCAGGCTGTTGGACAGTGAGAGGACAGCCTTACTGGCGGTAACTGCAGGTCGGGTACGGTTGTCATGCATTTGTTGATCCAAGGGACGCCTGCGTTTGGTGAGAGGAGCACAGCTGTTGGAGGTGTCATCTTCAGGCATATTGTCGAGTTCATCTGTACTGTCGCTCTCGATGGTCAACATGTCGGTGGTCAACAGGGTCGTACCGGGAGGTTTTTTTGCCTTTCTAGCAACGGCTTCATACCATATGTTGGCGATGAGAAGGCGTGCCTTGTAATTATCGTAACAGAGCTGATATAGGGGGTACTTGGTGCCAATCGCTGTGTATATAACTCCTTGCAGGCGCATGTCGGCATTCTTCCACTTCAGCGGGAGTGTGATTCCACAGGATTGAATCAGAATGACGAGCTCGCGTAGAAAGTCGCGCGAGCTGCTAAAATAAGCGCCAGAAGCCGTTACGCCGTCTGTTGTTTCGAGGAATTGTCCCGAGCTGTTGGTCTGGCGAGAGTCCTTCGGGCGGCCACGTTTCCTCGGGCCATCATGCAGGTCGACAAACCCTTTCTTGACCCTCAATGCCTCAACCCATTGGGATTCATGGAAGTATTTGACCTCAGGAGCAGTTAGCGTTGAATCAAGGAACATTAGAACAAAGCTGAGTCACTCACCATAGGAAAATCAGTTGCTTTGCGTGGTTGATATGTCCCAGGCTTCTCGCCAGGAACAAGGGACTCTGTTGTGGTGATGGATCGTTGGATCGTATGACGTAGCTCAGCTAGTGTAGATGATCAGCTATAGCATGCACATATGGGTACCAAGGACGCACTGTACGGGTCATGGTTTGTATTTGACAAGGTGCCGCTGTACATACAGTTAGTGCTTACATCTACATGGAGCGTGCATGATTGTCTTTTACCCCTTGAGTGTGTTGATCTCAACACGAAGCTCAACAATGGTTTGACTGTTCTACTGTCAGTGAGCTCGGTACGACGCGTAGGATAGAATACTTACTTCATATTCATCATCTCCTGCTCCATCCTATGCATGCGTATCCCAATCTCCATGAGTTGCAGGTATGGTGATGAAGAAGAGAATGTCGTTGGCATGTGGGCGAAGGTGTGCTATTGAGCACAGTGAGTATATGCAGTGTATTCACGGTATGAGACTGTCGTACATGTGTTCCTGAGGATGATGGGTGCGTACCCAGGGCCATATCAAGTTCTGAGTGCATGCGGAAAGGCAGGAATTCATTTTCTTTGTTTGTGATGTTGGCATTATGGTGGGTGAACCTGGTTGGGCCGGATGGAGGTCCCATACCATGATGATGTGTGGCAATGGGAGATTGGGAAAAGTTGGCACAAGAGCGAGAAACTGATGAGGAATGGTTTCGAGAATGATGATGAGAATGGGACCTGGGTTGGGGAGACTGAGACCGAGAGTATGAACATGAGAAAGAGCGAGAGGGCGAGCAAGAGCGGGAACGAGTATGAGAGCGAGAACGAGAATGCAGGTGAGAGTGAGAGTGGTGTCGAGAGTGGTTTTCAGAATAATGCGAGAGAAAAGGAGATTGCGACATGGCAGCTACCTATAGCTGCGATGTGGGTGGAGGAAAGAACCCGATGCGAATGAGCCATTCGCATGCAAGACCAGCTTAGCGCCTATGCTACTGAGACGAACTGTTTGCGTTTGCACTGTCGCGACACTGTTGCTTCTTCCCCCCCTTCATGGACTCCAATCAGCAAGAAGAATCCACTACTGTAATGTGTATGTATGTAGCATCAACCTGTCGTAGCATTCAGAGTATGTAGCATAACTATCTAGCTGTCTGTCTCATGAGGGTCTTCCGCTGCTGTGTCATCGCCCCGACCAATCCAAGTCATATCACAACCCAGTTTCTCAACCACATAGAAGCGTTGTGGGTCATGGATCTCGTGGGGGCGAGGTGGTAAAGGAATCATGCCAACAACTGAAACAATGTCCTGCACATTAACAATTACGCGCGATGCCTCGCCCTGATACCTGCAGGCCATCAGCACTCCATATGTCTCCTTCGCAATGTTGAGATCTGGAGGGGTGAACAGTGATAACATTGCAAGAGTAATCGACTTGCGCTGCATGTCTGCAGCTCGAACGGTCATGCAGAAGAAGTATTGTACTTCTGCAAACCGATCGCCCTTAATCTTCACAGGAGTTATCAGATGCATGACACATTCTAGAATTGCAATACTACCTTGACCATGCGCGACCGCCGCACAGGTCGTCCACGACGCTCGCCGACCTTCTCCCTCCATGCCGTGCGTGCAATCTGGCCACTCGGTAACAATAGCCGTGCCCATTTCCATGCGATAGGCTCCCAATCGCCTTGAATGGGTATGTTCTGGGCGTCGAAGTAAGTATGGAGAGCTGCAACCTCATGAGGTGACTCAAGGCTGCGTGGCGAGCGGTCCCTAGCCCATGCGAGGAGAACATAGCCATTGCCTAGTACCAGAGAATTCTTGGGCAGACCCGTCTCGTTGGCAAGGTCTGGAAACAGTCCGCAGAGTGCATTCACTTGCGCACGACGAGTGCCTCGAGCGGAGAGGTTGGCATAGGGATCTTTGTGCGACCCAATCTCACGAGTGAGGTTTCCAATTGTGTTCTCGAGGGACCATTGCGAATGGAGCCAACCCGGCCCAACGCGCACACTCTCAGGAATGAGATGCGTGAGTAGGTGAATGCTGTGCCGACAGAAGTGAAGGCGGTCGACACGACGTTGGTAGTAGAGCCGCTCAAAGTCCTCAGCATATTCGACGAGTAGCTTGTGGGCATATGGCCGCAGTGCAACGAGGTGCTTATACAACAAAGCGAAACGTGTGCCAGCTATAAGCTTGCACCAGTGCCGGAAATAGACAGGAAGTTGTACCGCCCAGAGTAGCCCAGGTAGTAGCCCATAGTGATAGTACATAAATTCCCAAGCTTTGTAGCCGCTAGAAATCTTCTCGGCAGGGTTACGCGGAGGGCGATCAAATGAGCCAGGGAGATAGAGTATCGCAGCTGCCACCAGAGCACCATGTGCCAGCCAAGCTTCCTCGTCGCGAAGACATGCCCAAGGCCAATTGGCAACATCGTCGCTTGCCGAACACCTCAGTGTCCCACGAAGGAGCCCGATTTGAAGCTCTGTGACATTGAGCGCAAGATGGTGCATAATGTCAGCTGGAAAACTGCGGGGCACTCCAAAGTTCCTCGGCAGACCACTGAAGATAGATGGCTTGGCGATCCCAGTCTCTAGACGACGGCGTTCATACTGAGACTGGTTGATTGCCGCCAGCACCGTCTTGAGTTGACGGTTATAGCGTTCCATTGTTGTCTGGCTAGAGGGAAGTGCCGTGCGTACAGAGAAGTCGTCATGATCACAGCCACGAACTGAGTAATTCACTGGTTTCAGCATCGCGGGATAGTAATGTCCATCCCGAGGCCTCCGTCGCCCACGCATCCCACAGAAGAGTCGACATCCCTGAGCCCCAAAGTGTCCTACAAGTCCATTGATGTACGCCATCGCTATCGTATCAGCAGTTCCAAAGATGACAATAGGTTTCGTGAGAAAACAGCGTTCCTCGTAGGCATCCCAGATAGATAGACCGTCCCTCTGCAGTGCAGCAATGTGTAACAGCCCAGGCAAGAGAAACGAGTCAAGATCCTTCGGCTTTCCAGGGCCCGGGATGAATGCGCCAGGAAGTATGTACTGCTTCTTGTAGCGGTACTCTGGAGAGAGGTCGAACAGAATCCAGATGTAGATATAGCAGTCTGACGCCTTGTGCTCGTAGAGCTGCGCGCTGTCGACAGAAAACATCAGAACCAAGTCATCGTCGCTAATCAGGCCATTGTCAACAGCGTCCAGAAAGTCCGAAGAGAAATAGACGTCGTCGACAGTATCAATGTTCTGGCCTGCTGCACGCATTTCCCGGAGTTTCTTCATAGCTCTCTTGCGATGGCCCATACGTTCCGCGATCTCCCGTGACTGAAACAAGGCTTGTACCTGTGGACCAAGAGGCAAAGTCTGGAATGTACGCCGCAAGCTTTATATACGTGCCAGCCTTGGGCACAGCTGCCACATATTATTACTGCCCAAACCGAATCTCTGATACTTATCTAGATGGTTCACCATGTTTCGCCCAACATCGCAGAATGTACGCGGTGGTGAGACATACCTGGGTTCGAGGCTATCCTTCATCTTCAGCCCCCTTCAACTTGATGCATGATACACCCAGAACTATCTAGATAGAAGTTGGCGAAGATTGATTCGGTTCAGTCGAGAGACTGCGCAAAGGCGTGGCAGTGAACCTTCTCATTGGCAAGCTTTCACATGGCAATTCGTGCTTAGACATTGGTCGCAATGCACGTCACGGTGTCGGTGTAACCTGTGCAGCACAATAAAAACCACACGGTCTCCATAACGTCCATCTGCCATCTCTATAGCAGATACAGTTATTGTCACACTCATGACGGGCGTGGGACGGCGGCGTAATCCTCAACGACTAGTGTGGGGTCCCCAGTCGCTGAAGGCTACTGCCGGCCGCTATATACAGCCCAGCCTGAAGAATTAGGCAATACATACCAAAAGCTTCTCGACACACTCTTCCCCTCCATGAGGGAATGATGGCACTTATGGAGCCATATTAGTAACGCGAATAACCTCTTCTTTGAGACGTCATTCGGGGCTGAACAGTGCCACACTGTCCATCAGGCACTGGGCAGTGGTTTACTAACTTGAAGAAGCTGATGATGGATTGCACGGACGTTGAGCGGTGGAGTCCGCGACGTCAGAGACTTCCGCCGCACCATTTCTGCTGCACCAACCTGATGGTGAAAGCAGAGCATTTGATAGAGCATGACTAGGTGGATGATCCCGACAAGAACCGACAAGAAGGGCTTCAGTAGCCGGAGTCCAGTTCTTGAGGAGAATGTTGAGTTGCACTGTGAGACGGGGTGACCGTCAGTGGTGTCAAGGAACGACCGGCACATGCCGAGGGTGACATGTTAGGACAAGTTCAACTGACTGGTGAAAAAAATATCGAAGTCCTGCCTTCATCTTCGTCGTTCTATCCTCTCTCCTTCGAGTTTTAACCTGTACTCGCAGCATGCACAGGAGTTTTTTGTTGTGTCGCCTACTTGAACCACCACACGCATTGCACACTACGCAACCGTACTCGATAATAAGTCAAGTCTCATCGTTTCCCTGAGAGGCAGCGCTGTCTGGTGCCGAGCGTGAGTAGTACCACACGTCAACACGTTTCACCTCCCTGTGTTTTGTCAGTGACGCTGCGTCGCGTCTCTCTTCCGCAGCCTTTCCGAGAAACCCGCTAGGGCTCAGTTTATGTGCATCATGAGATTGACAAGTCGCTGATACTCACAATTTGCTAGTCGAAGACAGTTGAAAAGGAGACATACAAAGTCAAATAGATAACCACACGTAACAGTAGTCAGCTCCGACTTCAACACATTCTGCCAGATGCCTTCTCCCAGTTCGTCTCTCTCTTTGATGTGACGCGGCCACGTTAAACCGTACATAAAGATAACTCTCACTGGCAACTTCAAGCTGTAGCTCTTGTGTTGACACTGTCATGTGTGGGATATCTCTGGCATGCTCTTGGCCCAAACGTACCGGATTGTTATTGGTGCTCCCAAGTCCTTCAAAACGCTTCGTTTTAGCAGGTGGTATGTGATGGGCTGCTTGGGACTTCTCTGTCGGCTCATCCCACAGTCGCGAACTCGACTTGCCACAGGTGCAAACTTGCAAACCTCTCCTGTGCTCGTCAATTCATCACCGTAATCATGTGCAGGGACATGCGCCGAGGCTTTCTCCTCGCCAACCACCGAGACGGAATACCCCTCGCTCAGACGCCACTTGGTTACCCCAAGACCACATCGACCACTGTTAATACGACAAGGTCCGCGATAACTACTCATACACTGGGAGGGTACTCGGCCTTGCGAGATGGGGAGGGCGTGAGGAGATTCGCGAGGAGGGCTGCGGAGCTCCGGACGACATTCACGAGCGAGGATGGAGCATGGAGGGCTGTCGGTGAGAACCGGTGGTGGTGGGGGAGCCTTGAAAGGAAATCAAAGAGCTTAGCAGTCGTTCTTGACAGTCCTATCCTGGGGCGGTACTGTCAACTTAGATGCCCTAATGTGATCATAGCATCACTAGCGATGGCTCTTGAGTTTACTCTCGATGTATAGCGATTGGCGTACTCTCGCAAGGACAGAAATAACGCAGCAGCTAAAAATGGGATGATCACAAGAGTATATACTGCCATACTCGATCGACATCAGACACGCATGAGCAGACACTCAATCACAACCGCAATCCTTTGGCACAAACAGACAAACACCCTAGTATAGCTGGCGAATGACCCAACAATTTTGACCGTAACGCTATGCAAGGACCTTTATGGCGGGTCGCTCACTCGCGCGACGGGCGATCACAGCGCGGCGTGTGCCCTAAGAAACGTTGGGCAACGTCAGTTCCAGCACCAGCACAACATCATACAGACCAGTACACAAGCCAGAGGGAGGATGAGATACTCACGGCTGCCTGCTGCTGCTGACCTAGACCCTGGAGGAGACCGTGAATGCGGTCGCGGAACGAAGCGAAGTCAAGGCCTCCTATGACGCCCTCGGTCTGGCGGGCAGCAAGAACGCCGCCCGTGCCCTAGAAGCAGCATAAAGATTCAGCCCCAATGCTTCTACAGCAGCGCATAACGAAAGGCAAACCACATACTGCTACCTGTCGCGGGCTCTGGAGGAGGCCCCGGATGTGGTTGAGGAATGCACCGAGGTCTGATCCAGCAGAGGCGTTGTCAGTGCCAGTCGCCGCCCGCGCCGCCTTGACGACAGGTGCAGCAGTACCTTCGTCATCGAAATCAGAGTCAGAGATGTCGTCGTCGTCAGAGCTGACGCCATCTTCATCCGGACTAATCCCATCGATGTCGTCGTCGGAGTTGTCGTCTTCTTCCAACCTCGAGCCATCAAGTTCATCGTCCGAGCCGTCGCCGGACTGGTTGCTAGCTGCAGCCGAAGTGGTGCCTGTAATCGTAGCAATAGATGTCTCCGAGTTTGTTCCAACAATGTTCGCATTCATGCCGAAGGCGGCAGAGCCCAGGATGGCGCGCTTGCGTACGAGACGGTTGCGACCACGCGCGTTCGTGACGGGGGCGGCCCCTTGGTCGACGACGACGCAATTGCCAAATCGCCCGGCGGTCACAAAAGATACGAGGCACTTGCTTCCTGATGCGCCGCCGCTGCATGTTGTGCCAGCTGGGAGTTGGATAATGAGCTGAACCGAGCCGGTGGTGCGAGGGGCCTGGGTGTGTGGAGCACAAATGCATGATGAGATGACTAAATAGAATATATGATAGGTGGAAGAGAGAACGTACCCGCACGCCGTTCTGGGATAAAACATATGATAGGTGGAAGAGAGGACGTACCCGCACGCCGTTCTGGGACAACTTGTGCGTTGACGAACGAGGTTCCAGTGCCTGTCGTGTCGACCTGAGCGGTAACTTGGGTCGAGCCATCGACTCCACTAGAATATGAGCATGCTGGCAGTGAGCATGTGACCGAAGACGATCGAAAACAATGTGGAGCAAAATAAACGCACCCGTTGAAGTTAGTGATCGTGGCTGTGAATTGACCGTTCGCGGCCACAGGAACAGCCGTGGAGGAGTCAATGCTCTGGGCAATGTTCACGCGACCGCAAGGCCTTGCGTTGGAGGGACGCTGAACGTTGGTTCGACGCGGGGTACCCTGAACACCGAGAGCAGGCGCGATGACCGCATGTGCATCGGCTTGGAGAAAGAGGTTCAGGCAGAGAGTCACGGCAGCAACAAAACTCCTTGAGATGAACATGGTTCCAGACTGTGGGTGGAAGGACTGTACTCAAGCAAGCAAGCAAAGAAAGTGAATATCTCAAGAAAAGGAAGAGGAACAGCGATATAAAATCTTGAACCTCGGGAACAAGTCGAATGCGTCCAGCCGACTAAGGTTGTGAAGAGGATCCGGCCCTCGGTGCGTTGCAGGAGAGAGTGCAAGAAGAACCAGCAAGTGACAGGATAGGATGTCTACATGATATATAGTATGACCACATGTTTGTCTATAGATCCCAAGAAAATCTTGCCACGGATCTTCAGACGGCCCAGCTTCAAGTCCGTTCAAGTTGCCATGGGCGATTGCAGGCTATTGATTGGCGAACACTACTAGTGTGCGGCTACATTTCGGAATCGGGCCAAAATATTGTTGATGAACTGACTCAAGCAAAGAGAGCTGCTCAACACGTAGACCATCCATGTGGCATGTGTCAACATGCACGCGTGCGAGAGGTTTGAGTCGAACCTGGTCCAGGGCTGCTCAATCCTGGAGGTCACTGCGCGCTCCACAAGGCTCAACATCTCTTTTCACAACCGAGTGATGGATGGCGGCTCTGACACAAGCTCCTCCTTTCTACTCAGATCTAGAGCCTGTTACGTGAGCTATCGCCGTATTACTTGATTGACAATGAGGAGAAGGAACCTCGCTTTCCGTGGACCCTTGACATGCACACTGGCTGGTGAGATCTTCTCACCGGGGGCTGGGCAGTGGGAGGGAGAATCTCACGGTCTGAGTCTGTCTGAGTGGTCCTATGTAGGCCCAGCGCTCCTTGTTCCAAGAAGTTGTGCCTGATCATGATGATCAGCCCTGCAGTGTTCAGATGGAGGTCAACCAGGAACTTTGAGGGGAGACGTTGTGTGATCACGACGATTGTTGCGAGATACTATGTATCGCCTGATTGCTGATTGGTTTTGTTCAAGTTGTGACTCATGGACATTGTAGGTCTAATTAGTTGTTGTACTCTTCTGTATGTCCATTGTCTCGTCTTAGTTTCGCGTCATATAGTCATATGTGCAAGAGTGCCTTCGATGCTTGTTGTTGTTGTTGTAGTACAGTGATAGGTCTCGTCACCTTGGTCTGTGATTTCATCATCGATGTATTGCATTGTCGGATGTCTACACAGTGTGTGTAGACGGTATCATGAACGAAGGCCACGGTAATCTGAGGATATGTGCTCTATGTAGTATGAAATGCTACAGTTGCCCTACATTGTCTTGCAGGCAGCTACAGTTCACTACAAAGAAGGAACTTGCAATTGTCTACCACCCTGTCACTATTACAAAGAGCAGCCAAATGGTTCTAACCTGTGCTAGAGTTATGTGTTGAGTCCCTGCTTTGCCCTGCGTGCACCATGTTACAAGTATGTATCATGTTCCAATCATATTTATATCCCTCAAAACTACTATATAAGTCAAATGTCAGAAATTACAGAAGCGTACGCTACACGATATACTATGTACACATTAGGCAGCTCAAGATTTGTCGTGGACGACCCAGCAATGATGTCCGCATCCCGCAGCACACGTCCGCCCCTGCACCGTGTTTGAGGAAGCCACCTGCATTCCCCGCCCGCTGTGATAGCTCCCAGTCGTCCCGTCGCCGTCTCCCTGCGCGCTCCCGCCATCGTCTGACTCGCCATCCCCGGTATAGGTGGAGTTGGTTCGAGACAGAGCACGGCCACGAGGAGGGTTGCTATCGGGCGTCCTACCAATCCGCATGGAAGGTGGGAGAGGCAGAGGGGTTATCTCATCGGGGGGTTGGCGCATGTAGAACTGGCGATAGCAGTCCCGGTGTCCTCCGTGAAGGCACACGGGACATTGGAGCATCAGCGACCGGACGGGAAGGTGGCTGACAAGGACTGGGGATTAGTGGTGATACTCCCCGATAGATGCAAGAAGTGAAAGTCTCACCAAATAGAACATTTGGTGATACTGCCTTGGCAGATCGTGCAAAATCCGTAGCTCCCTGAGGATTTCCCGGCACGAAGCATAGGCCCCACAGACTGCACGATTGGCTTTCGACATTTGCCACACGCACTGTAGATGGTAGTTTGCATCTGGTATGCAAACCGTCAGCCACGATGGCCAATCTGAAGGTGCATATAGAGCGTACAGATGTCGTGACACGGATGTCCTCCACAGACACAAACTTGCGGATATATGCTGCACAGGTATGGAGCCGCAAACGAGTCAGAATCTCTGTAGGTGGTGGAGAGTGTGATCATTCGGATCGTAGACATCACGAGACGTTGCCATACCGATGTACGCCTCGATAAATCGCGCTATCCGAGACTTCGAAATCTTAAGTTCCTTTGGGACCACCAGCGCGAGCATCGCACACATGATAATATCTCCCTGGATATCTAACTTAGCGAAGGTTAGTCACAGACCTGGTGAGAACGAAACATACCTCATCAGCATATTGCTCAAACCGCTCCCGCATGGCCTCCCACGCGAGCTCCCTCAGCCTATCCTCAACTTCCTTGACAGCCGCCCTCGTCCGGTCGCTCTGCGTTCTCGAAGCGCTGAGGGGCGACTGCAGTCCTCCAACGCCATCCGGCCGCTCGCCATCGAATACCCACTCGCTCGAAAGCGCCTCCGACCGCGCGCGCTGATGAAGGGACGACGACGACGCGCGCATAGACGCGGCGCGTCCCCCTGACAGGTCCCGGACTGTGTCGTCCCGCCTGAGCACCCCTTCCGCGCGGCTCAGCGTGCCCGCGGGCGTTGCTTCGCCCGCGGTGACGGTGCGGATGCTGCCTTGTGACTCCTGCTTGACGACCTTGCGCAACGAGCTAGGGGGACGGGCGACGAACGAGGCGACCGTCGAGCTTCGGCTCCGCGTCTTGCTCCTCGTAGAGCTGCGGCGGCTCATCCGGACTGCTGAGCGGCGGCGCGTTGAGCTCCCCATCCTGCGGACGTGGTCGTCATCCGTCTCCTCTTCGTCGGAAGAGCCGGCGGAGGTCGAAGCGGGAGAAGGCCAGTCATCGTCGTCCTTCTCGTCTTCCGTCCACGACTGCTGGCCCGTTACAGCCAGCTGAGAAAGCGGCGACGGATGGGCAGTAGTCGTGCGATGTAGGTACGGCGAGTTTGGACCGCGAGATGAGGACGCGCTCGACGGCGGGTACGGCCCCGCCGCGTCTCTCTCGCTATCCTTATCCCCACGCTTTGCGCCGTCCTCGCCGTCTCCGTTGGCGCTCCCACTCTCTGAGGAGTCCGAGTCGTCCAGCGCACCCTCGCCCACGTGCCGCAGGCTGAGGTGGCTACGAAGGCTGTCGCTCGGACTCTCGCTGTGCATGCTCTGGGTCGAGAACGATGGGCGCCGAAAGGACGAGGGCCGGCGGGGACGGAGAGGCGGGGGGGATCCTGTCCCAGACTCGCGTCGCGGAAAGATCACGGCAGATACGCTGGGCAGGCCCGTGCTCGACTTTCTCGGAGAAGAGGCAGTGGACGACGTTGGGGTGATGATGTGAGGAGAGCGGTGACCGGAAGTCGAACGTCGATGCCTATCGTCGCTTTTCTTCGATAGCGACCCAGGACTGTTGTCCTTGGGCCTCACAAGAGCAGTGCCATCTGAGGTCATTGATCGCTGCGGGTGCAGTGGCGTTGGTGTTTGAGGCAATGTGGTCACAGTAGGGATAGCAGCAGGAGCCGACGACGAATGTGGCAGGTGAGGATTGGCGAGGGGTAACGGAGAGAGCGGCGGAGTCGGTGGTGTGATGAGCTCAGTGAGTAGCGACTCAATCATCAACCATGTCTGAGCGGCATCGTGCGCTCCGGCATTGATGGCGACCTTTACGACGAGCCATGATGTACTGCGAATTCAGAGCTTGGGTTGACTTACTTTTGCATTGTGCGCACATATCTGTGGCTTCTCCTTGTCCGTGTAGCTGTACCCTCGTGCAAGCTTCTCGATCGTTTCCAAATCCTCCATCGCGCCATCTGGAACGAATGCACCCACGTTCTGTGTTACAGGCCCAAACCGCGGGTCGCCGAGAGCCTTCGTGACGCCTTTCTCTTTCCTGCTCTCTGGATCGCTGAGGTATATTCAATATACACCATCGAAGAAGTTAGTGGATGTGCCTACATATCGTCATATATATTCAATACATACCATCAGAGAAGTCAGCGGATGTGCCTACATATCGTCATACGGGACTTCCCATCGCTTCGGTCTGTCGGTGACGAACGCTATCGACCCCGAAGTATTCCAAGAGATCGCCGACCGAGGAATCGCGTCCAGAGGTTTATGACACTGCCGTAGATCCAATTGGGAGAATGTTCCAGAGGAGTGCAGCGCCCACAACGCATGCGAGTCTGCAAAATCGATATCTGCAGAGCGAGGGCTGGTCAGCGGAAGGTCCGATGGAGGGGACAATCGCCAACCTGTCACGCCGCCCTCCACGGCGGATCCATTCACGACCCACTTCGCTATGTACCCTCTTCGTACGTCCCAGACCTCAACCGGGTCGCTCCCATCATGGCGCGTGACGGACATCGCGCGCTCAGTGGCAGAAGGGGAACCAGACCCTTCAGCAAGAAGCGAGGCATGGGCGCGCGGACTTGGCACGGCCGACGCGAGGCCGCCGCTTGCAGAGGTGGATCCGCCAGAAAGCGCACCGTGGCCAAAGTCGGACCCCGTTCCGATGCCGAAATCCGCATTGGAGACGATGGCAAGCTCGCATTCGTACCCGGGCCGCGAGAGCACACGGCGCACGGGGAAGGACGTGTGGAGCGTATAGGCTGGATAGAACGAAGCGTGCTTCGTCGCGGGATGGGTTAGATCCCACACCTGGTGACAAACGTCAGTTTTGAGTCATGGGGGAGGGGAACCAGCAGGCGGGCTACCTTGACGCACCGATCCATCCCGCCGCTTATGATCCAACCTGGGCCAGATGTATCAGTGTCGGGGGATGAGGTGTTTGTGGTGTTGGCTATAGGTACTGAAGGCCGAATGTCTTCCAAGAAGCCGGGACCGCCCCCGTACCAATTACTTGGCCCAGACTGGCGGACAGAAGAGAACATTGTCGAGGAGATTGAGGAGGGTGGTACCCAGTCCACGGATAGAATGGGGCCCGTGTGCGCGACAGGGATCCGATCCAGTTGACCCCTCTGGCCCATATCCAGATCCCACCTGTTGGATACATCAGATTCAGACGCGCCGCGTCGAGATGCGGGTTGAGGTGGACTTTACCTGTGCATGCTGCCGTTGTCCAGAGCGGCGACCACGTGTCGAGACTGTGAGGACATCGGAGAGAACGCGACTGCCCTGACTGCAGCGGGGTGGCGTATCCTCATGATAGACCGTGTAAGGTCTCTGATATCCTGCGGGGCACTGAGTCGTATGTCCATATCTTGGGTGAAGAGGTCAAGGAAAGACGCACCCATATGCGAAGGTCTCCATCTGCCGAGCCAGTCATACAGTACGATTGCAGAATGGGGGAGTACTGCAACACGTGTATAGATCGGGTGTGGTCGCGCGTTCGTCTTTCTAACAGAAAGACAGTACTCAGTCATGTCGACAGCAAGTTTCAGGGGAAGGAAGGACTGTCCGCACCAAACTTAGAAGGCCCGTTCTTATTCAAATCCCACATGATGAGTTCACCATTGCGAGCACTCGTCAGAATCTTGTTATTGAATACTTCAGATAGTAGCATAAGCGACGCGTTACGTTACTCGCCAGAGGATTCAGGAAGGACGTACTCCCATGACACCAGGCAACATCGGTGCTTGAGCTGTCCACCTTCAGCCCGCTACCGTCCCAGAAGTTGCGTGAAGCCTCGATGCGATGACCGCCCCTCCCAACGTTTGACTTGTGGTCGCTCTGTACAGTTGAGCCCGGAGGTAGGGGCTCTGACATGCGGAGGATCCGCAGCGCTATAGAGTGCCTAGTTTGTCATTTGGATCGTGCTTGACGCGACTGGAAGGTAGGCAGTGCGGCCTTAACTCACATTCTCTTCCAGCAACAACGCATCTTACTCCATCCTCGCTCTTTGCGATTGACCCCCCTCCGTTGGTAGTGGCGCGAGGAAGACGAACGTGACGCGTAGGCCCTTGATAGCCATGTTCTCTCGAGTCTGAATACACGTCCGGAAGAGTCAGGTTGAAGCCCGCTGGACCGTGAACAGAGGACCGGCGATTATGAGGCAACATCTGACAAGTCGATGGTCGCCGTAGTGAGAGCCACCGGAGTTTAAGACATGTACAAGACGGACATTGGCGGCGCGGGGCACGGTCACGAGCACTGGCGTTGTGTGGTGAAAACGTAGAGAAGCCAGGATTGTCCCCTGAATGTATGTTCGTGAGAAAATAAGAGGTCATACTACGTACATAATCGATCATGCAACGTTAGATGGAACTTGATACTGAACCACTGTCACTGCGTCTCCTACATGCTTGATATTCAAACGAACCTTCCGAGTCAATGTCATATGCATATGTTACGTCGAACATCGGCTAG
>KN050189.1:4208-28252 GCA_000743315.1 Lignosus rhinocerotis TM02
GCTTTGGACTTGTTTGTCCTTGGTGCTTGTAGACATATATATACTGTAGTACTGGCACCCTGGAGACTCAGTTTCTACCTCTTGTCTCCAAGTAAGCCCCAATGTATTTCCCCTGTGGTTTTGTCTCCAGCCCTACAGTTGAGCCTTGCTCGCTAGCACTGCACAAGCCTCAGTCAACTCACCCCCATCCCTTCAGGTTCATCTCCCCTACCCTCACTTGACCCTAGGTCACAACAAATGGTTTGTAGCGGGAGCAGCACATATCAACATGAGAGAACCCTCCTCCTGTCAGGAGTCGGGGAATGTCAAATGATAGGTAGCAGGTAGTCCCAAAATGCGAATGATGGTGGGTAGGTCATTAGCACATTTCATTTCATGTTGGTGAAAGAGAATGGCATGTAGCTCGGCTCCTGAAGCGCTGCATATTATTTGCTGTTGGAGCAACAATGCCGGTACTCCCACACGATGCACACAGAAGCACTAGCAATAGATACGGATTTGTGATGTCTATGAGCAATAGCACAACAAAGACAATCAAGGTCATACATACATGGTCTCATACCGAACGTTGGAGACAGATGCTAGTCTGTGACTGGGAGCACATGGCACAACCCAGCTCCTGTGCTCTACTCAGACATGACTGTGCATCCGGACGAGCAGTGAAAGCTGAGCACCCTTCGCAACCTTGCCATGAAGACAAGGGTGCTGCACAAACAAACCGAAAGGCATGACGTCTTCAGCAGGGACCGCCAGTTCAAACTCGAAGGCTCTCACGAGTGTGAAAAGAAGGACTTTCAGTCTGTGCACACCAGCGCAGGGTGTCAGCAGTTGGTCGCAGAGGTTTTTAGTGGAAGCAGATGGAGGAGAGGTGAGAAACAAATGACATGTAGGACGTACTCTACGATAGAGAAGCGGTATCTGATGCACGCGTGCAGGCCACCGAGGAAGGTGAGGAGGTGGCCCCACACCCCTGGAATGTCTGCCGCTGCAGCGGGTGGACAATCCCATCGCTCGGGCCTGCAGAGTGGTATAGAGGTCAAACATCGACTAGGGATCCTTCACGAATCAAGAAAGACACACTTGAAATCCAATGCATCTTCACCCCATATAGCCTTGGAGGTATGCACCACTACGTTGAGGATAGAGACTCAGTCGCCCTTTGAGACGCGGATCATGGCAGATCTTCCCATGATGATCCTTGTACGGCTCACTCACGGGCAACAGATCATGATGGGTGCGTACAGGCGGAGCGTCTCATGTACTATCTTGTCCAGGTATGGCAGCGAGTTAAGCTCATCCATTGTAGGGGTGTTTGTAGGGAGCGTGAAAAGCTCCTCGCGGAGCTTGCACTGGATGGCGAGATTGCGCACGATGACGAAGAGGCACCAGGTGGCTGTAGTACTAGTTGTCTCATGCCCGGCGACAAAGAACGTCGGAATCTCTGTCACAGGCCCTGCAATGAGACAAGAACAAGAGCAGGTTTGTATATGAGTTACAGTACGCACGAGCGACTACCTCTTCGTCGGTCATGCGCTGGTTCTCTGGGATGTCGGTAGCGATGTTTGCCTTGATAAGGAGCGAGAGCAAATCATGACCCTGCACATCCCTCTTCTCTGGTCCTCCAGACTTCTCGTTAGCTGGCGCAAGATGTATGCCTTCCTTTCCTTTACAATATCCCTGGCAATGTGTTGCATGTTCGTACGCGCTTTATCGACCGTCTTCACCTGTTGAGTTTGCTGTTTCGGGTACTCTTTGTCAGGGGTGACTTGACTGAAGGGCAGTCTCGCGACTTACGAGGACATGAAGCAGCAGGAAGATGTTACTGAGGACAGTCAAAATGGTTGGCATCGCTGGTCTCCTGAAGATTTCGTGGAATGCCTGGCTGAGCTCACTTGGTGGGAGATTTGGGTTCAGTGCACCAAAGTCGTGATCAAAACCTGTGACAGACAGATTGCGGGGGTAAGCAGCGGAATGAGGAGATTGTACCAAGGTATTCAGGGGTAGGTGGTGCCCGACTGGGATACTCACCTGCAAGGCCGATCACGTCAAGTGTTGTCTTGCCTAAGCCATCGTGGACATTAGTGCGCAAGCAACCGCCTTCCTCAATGATCCGATCGTTCCACAATGTGCAAAGCTGCATGGTACTCGGTACTTGTTGGGCGGATTGGAGTATGGGTAGCACTCACCTCGTGAGCCTTCGTGAGGAAGATGTCTGTCAATTCACGAATCTGTGCAGGACCGAAGGCCGGGTTCTATGGATACCCATTAGCAGGAACTTCTATCCTTAATGCCCAAGTTATCATGCCTACCATCAATCTTCTCTGGATTGCATGCCCTAGGTGCTCAGTAGCTGTCATAGCTGTTGTAGTCACCTGTTGGTTGTGTTTCTCGCCTTTTAGTGTGTTGTGAATTACTCTAGAACTCAAAGGCTGTACTGAAGGACATGACCTAACCTTCTGACACGATCAGGCCTAGGAGTGAAGAACAATTCAGCATGATGGCGTGCCAGTTATGATTCCATGATCATTATCATCGGAGTAGAACGTCGAGCCATTATCAGGCCCATCGGGGCCTTTCAAGCCACTGTTGAACTATGGACTATGGACTATAGATGCGCATTAGGCGCTATGGGCACTGCATCTCGGATAGATCTATGGCTATGGTTCTTCTTTGCCTTTTTAGGTACATATTCTACGAGACACATGGTTACTTGGCTTCTCTTTTGTCCAGTACTTTCCAGTGCGTTCTACTACGCTCCGGACTCTTCTAGACATTGTCTAGTCATCTCTGGACTGTACTAGACTTGACCTTGTGATCATTCTTCACCACTCTATTTGTCGTCTGAGTCATCCTTCATCCTACCTGACTCATCCTGACTCAGACACATCACATGCCCTCCTTTCTGTTGCTTACTCATGCAGCTCCTGTAGTGTATATAAGGAGGACTCTCTGGGACTCATCTCCTCAGTCTTCTCATTACTGACTGAGGAGTAAGCACCATTCACTCTATGGTTTATATGCGTTACTTACAAGTACCTATAGTTCCCTCTGTGTGGTTTACTTATCAGCCGTTTGCGACTTGCCTCACAGGTTCACATGCTATCAGCCACAGTGCCAAAGATGTGGCGAGCAAAACGAATAAATGAGAGGGATCACAGACCTTGGCCGAAAATTCGCTTCATGCTGCTCTTCCTCTCAATCGGTCTGATATATTCCATGGTGTGAGTTAGGACATGGTTGATTGTCAACGGGTCTGCTGTCCACAGGCAAGGGATCTGATGCACGAACATTATGAATTGGATCGTGTGTTGAGCATGAGAAAGCAACTCACGTTGAATAAACCGTTTCCGCAAAATTGCGGCCATATTCCTCGATCCACTGTCGGGTGAGGCATACGTTCTCTGCGCCAATCTGCATGCTATTGCCATATACAAAACTATTGCTTGGTGGTCCTCGCAGTCGGCGCAGCGGCAAGGAATAGAGCGCCATAAGCCTCTTGATGAGCCTGAAGACAAACAGGAGAAGTACCCCCACGATTAAAACGGGTGTGCCAGCGGGCACCATCTGCCTGGGGATTTCGGGGACTGGACGAACGATGAGCGGACACCTTGTAAGTGGGGGAACCCCAGAGCAAGGCTAGGGACTGCTAGGGTAGGGGCGTACGATCTGGTGGATTCGGATGGGACCTGCCATATATATGATTGATTTGAAACATCGCCCATAATGACGCCCATTGCGCCTACACCACCTTGACCAGCCTTGACCACACGACGATGATCACTCGGTGATCTCGTGTTCTTGAATAGCCTTGAATAGCCTCAGTCATAGGATAATAATAATTACAGGGGCACTGATAGCTGAGCACATAGGACACTTCAAATTGAGGATCGGTCATGCGAGATTGTGGTCAGCGCACAGATATAAATGAGTGTGATGATAGACTACTGTAGCATTTCGATCTATTCGAGCAGTCACGCGTCACAGGCCCCCTGTTTGTTCGAAGTTTACAGCCATGTCACCTGTCACAAGGGCCGTGTTCGGAACGGCCTGGCGAGCGCCTACCCAATTTTGGCGCCGCGCGCTACCGCGCGCCATATAGTGTTCGAATCTCCGGTCGGTGTCACAGCCATTTGGCCGGCTGTTCGAATCTGTCCGTCCAAATGGCCGTGTCACGCGTCACAAGCCTGTTCGAATAGATCGAAATGCTACAGTATTGCATGTTCTACTTACCTGTATGTAGTCCCTTGCGTGAGAAAAACAAACCCACGTCAAATAGAGACACGCGCTGTTCTGCCAAATGGCATCGATACAAACACGTGGTCGGCTTAGACTGCTAGTGAGGGTGTATGACGCTGAGGGTTTTGAAGAGGCAAATAATGACTGGGATGCTCCTAGAGATCATGCTTATTTGAGACTTGTTCGATTGCACCTATGCAAAGGGAACTCATCCAAAATGGCACTTGCTCACCGAATCATGCGGGGAATCCAGCGCCATGAATGTCTGACTCTTCACGACTATTCACCGCTTGTTGTTCGAGTCGCCATTGATGGCAGGATATAAGAGGGTGAATGTAATACATACGTTTGCCAACTGGAAGTTGTTCACCGGGCTTGTTGTTCGAGTCGCTATCGATGGCAGGATATAAGAGTGTGAATGTAATACGTTTGCCAACTGGAAGTTATGCATAATCAAGGGTCAACTTGCAATTGAAGGACTAAGCCTACTCCCTCAGGCCTTAGCGCTCAGCGCAGACTTTAGGCGCCTGGGTGTGCCGCCGGCACGGCGCACGCGCGCGAGATCTTTGAGCTCACCAGTCCTGTTCCGTTCCGGAGCCGCTTTCCGAGCTTGTTCAAGTTCGCTAGAGACTTTGACTGAGCTCAACATTCATGTAAGCTCTTCAACCATCGCTTCTCATCAACATCATTTCTTGTAAACCACGCTTCGACAACGACGAGGTCCGGTCCTCTTGGACGGTAACAACCTCACGGAATGGAGCCGACGACGAACGGGGCAGTACAGTTCAAGGCAGACGATGAGCAGGCTCGCAGGGCGAAGCGAGCTGCATTGAAGGAATTGAACATCAAACAGGCAGGACAAGGTATGCTCGCATTCTGCACGGACAACAGCATGTTCATGAGTTGCCTTTTCATGTGTAGAGCCGGCGAAGGCACTTGATTCCGCGCTGAAGAGACATACAGCGCTGATTAAGCGTATGAGGCAGTCCTTGGGCCTGGAGAACCGCGACCAGATCATCAAGGACATTGATTCCCTTTCTCTCGAGAAGTACGTGGACGAGATTGTAGGCGCGGTAGCAGAGGGTGTTCTGAAGTGCAAGACGGAGAAGGACGTATGGAGCGCGGTCGAGGTGTGTGTTCTATCCGTACCCTTCTCTTTCGCTCAAAAAGACCCATGTACGCGCCATTCGACAGATCATATCCGCGCTTCATCGACGCTTCCCTAAGACTTTTACTCCTGCGATTGTATCTTCACTCAATACTGCCCTTGCTCCGCCCTTGCGCGCGGCTCTCGCCACACTGAGCCCGGAGCAACGTGAGAAGGAAGACTCTGCGCGTGTATCGCGTCAGCGCCCGGTCTTGCGTGTCTGCGCGGAACTTGCCCTGGTGGGTGTTATCAGAGATGGTCTGGACAAGAGTGGTGGAGAGTGGATCATGAAAACCGTTAGGGATCTGGTACGTGCTATGTGTTACATGCGCTGTCTGTCTGCTTGATACCGCCTTCAAAGTTGTCCAGTGATCCCTCCTTGTCCTCCCTTCCGCTACTATTGGCTTTCCTCAAGTCCTACTCTCGACCGTATTTGGGTATCGTCCCACCGTCATCCTCCAAGCAAATTCCCGCGACATCGGAGCCAGGGACGTTATCTGGAAATGTCAGCGAAGAGGCTTCTCAGACGAATGGTGCATTTCCAGCGCTCATTAATGAGAACGAGGAGTTGGTGGACAAGGAGATACGGGATCGGTTCAAGAAGATGTGCGAGGGTTACTTTGACATCGTGGCGAAGAAGCTAGTAAACGAGCACAACGTAAGCCTACTGTGCTCATCTCTTCGTATGGTCGTTAACGTGAAGGGCAGCGACTGCAAGAGCAAGATAGGAGAAATCACGAGGCATATATTCGCTCTGGAGAGATTTTTGAAGATCGTCAACAGGCATACGAGAAGATGACGAAGAGTTATGAGAAGCTGCTTGCGAGCTGCCAGAGGTGCGTCTAAGATGTCAGGTAAAGGTGGAAACGGTGTAGTGACAATGCGCCAGTCTCTCGGAGCAATTGTATCTCCCGATGCCAACCTTGAAGACTGCCTCGCAGAAATCCGAGTCGATCCAAATTGGCATGAACACTGGATTGAGTGCGCTTGGTGGCGAGAGCGACGACACTTCTGGCGGAGGAGGCAAGTGGGAAGATGAAGAGGAGCGTCGGTTCTTCGAGGAGATTCCGGATCTCAAGGACTACGTCCCATGGAGCGTATTAGGGATAGAGGGAGATGGTGAAGGGGATAAGGGCGACGGCAAAGAGAAAGAAAGGAAGGAGAAAGAGCGCGTGGAAGAGGAAGTACGGAAGCTCGAGGAAGAGCTTGCCGAAATGAAGATCAACGCTGACAGCAATGTGATCAGCAACAGACACAGGGAGGAGGTCGATGTGGGTGACGAGAATGTGGATGAGTTGGTGTCTCTGAGGTTCCGTCCGCATGCATCCGTATGGCTGACATTCCTTCAAGCGTCCCGACCCCTACTCCAGGAACCCCCAAGGAATCTCCATCTAATACGCCCCAGATGGCGCCACAGGGTCCTTCGCAGCTGCTCACGGCTCTGCTTGCGCGACTCCCGGATGCGACAAACCGCACGATCATTGACCAAGCGGCTGTCGACTTTGCGTTCTTGAACTCTAAGGCTGCAAGAAAGAGGCTTGTGAAATTCATGGGGCAGGTACCCAAGAACCGCACGGATCTGTTGCCTCACTACTCACGACTCATCGCGATCCTGAACCGTTACATGCCGGATGTGGGCAGCGATATAGTCGCTTCGGTGGGCACTGTCATATTTGATAGTCCCAGGCGTGTGACTGACGACAGTGCTTTCAGTTGGATGAGGAATTCCGGTACTTGCAGCGTAAGAAGAACGTCGTCAAGGAGCTCGCGGAAGTCCGAATGCGCAACATCACCTTCTTGACTAACCTCACCAAATTCCGCGTCGTCCCGCCCCATGTGATTCTCCATATGTTCAAGGTCTGCCTAGACGACTTTTCTGGCACGAATGTAGAGAATCTCGCAATGCTGCTCGAAGGATGTGGTCGGTTCCTCCTGCGGAGCGAGGATACACATGCCCCGTTCGGCAAGATGATTGAGCTAATGCGCCGAAAGCAGAGTATGCAGCACTTCGACCAGCGACAGCTGCTTCTGCTCGAGAACGCTTATTACCAGGTGTGTATAGCACACATTCACCCGATCGCCGTGGAAGTAACGTCTATGTATCTTAGTGCAATCCTCCAGAGCGCACGGCGCGTCAGGTCAGGGAACGCACCCCAATGGAGCTCTTCATACGACACTTGATCTACGACGTATTGACCAAAAAGACGATAGACAAGGCCCTCAAGCTCCTTCGCAAGCTCGACTGGGCCGACCGCGTCGTTCTGCGTACGCTGCACAAGGCGTTCACGAAACCATGGAAGTTGAAGTACGGACACATCCCACTCCTGGCGATGCTCACGTATGACCTCCAGCGATACCATCCTGCGTTTTCTGTTGGGGTTGTCGATCAGGTCCTGGAAGACATCAGGAGGGGGCTCGAGTCGAACTTGTACAGCATGAACCAGAGGCGGATCGCGTCGATGAAGTATCTCGGGGAGCTGTATATCTATCGCTTGATCTCGAGTGGAATCATCTTCGATACCCTGTGGACGCTAGTGACGTTTGGACATCGTGAGTGTACTTGTCCCTCACTATCTGCATCTAGCAACATCTCTTATTTTTGTGATTGCAGCGGAGGGTCGACCTTTACCTGGCCAGGCGTGCCCGATTGACATGTCCGACGACTTTTTCCGTGTCCGTCTTGTCTGCGTTGCCCGATTGACATGCCCGACGACTTCTTCCGTGTCCGTCTTGTCTGCGTTTTGCTGGATACGTGTGGGATGTGCTTCGATCGCGGATCGCAACAGAGAAAACTTGACAACTTTCTCACATTCTTCCAGCTTTACGTGCATTGCAAGAGCCCCTTGCCGATGGATGTGGAGTTCATGCTCTCTGATTCGCTTGAGGTGAGCAGTCATGCTGGGTATGCACGGATGTGGTGGGTGCTGATAGTTTGGTGGTGCGTCTAGGCGGTCAGGCCCAAGATGACAGTCTTCAAGAATTTTGAGGAGGCTGCCGTAGCGGTGGACGAGATGTTCAATGTGGCGCTTCAGAACGCTGGCGGTGAGTTTCCTAGGGGTATCCATGCTGTGATGTGTGCTGACAAGGTCATCCAGTTCCCACCGCAGATATTGGGGATGCGGGAGACGATAGTGGTGAGGATAGTGGGGGAGACGACGATGACGAAGAGAAGGAACGTCCAGAAGCTGAGGAGGACGACGATGACCAAACCCAGCTTGACTCTCCGGTACGTCCTCTCGCGCAATGCTGCAGATGGCCTGAGCTCAATAAAGTCTAGATTGACGAACGTGCGCCTTCGCCGGAAGCTGTGTTGCTGAGGTCCTCTTCTACTCATGAGAACCTTGGACCGTCTGATGAAGACGACGCCGAGTTTGCCAAGGAACTTGCGAAACTCGTAACTGACACCTCTGGCGACTCGCGCAAGGTCGACAAGAAGACCGCGTTGGCGCTGTGGGACACGACTCTGCCGCCACCTGTAATGAGGAAGAAGCGTAACGAGGATGTCGACGAAGAGGCTGCTGATGCTGGCGCGGAGAGCTCGAAGGACCCTGGTGTCATGAACTTCACTCTTTTCACGAAGCGCGGCAATAAGCAGCAGGTAAGCCGTGTTTGTTCGGTGCAGCACTGTGGACAACCCTCACCCGAATGTGTCTGTAGACCCGTCAAATCGCTATTCCCGCCGAATCCGCGTTGGCCATCCAGACACGGACCGCACAGATGCAAGACAAGGTGGAACAGCAACACCTGAAGAGACTTGTGCTCAATTATGAACAGCGCGAGGAAGCTGAAGAGCTCAAGGGTGAGAGCATATATATGCAAAGCCGGACTTCCTGCACTTCGTTGACATTAGTTAATTCAGCACTCGAAGCTCGCAACCGGCAAGGACCTGTCAAGATACGGCTAGCAGGCTAACAGTCCACCAACGGCAGCTCCGCACCTAGGAAACCACAGAAGAGTCTTCTTCTGGCTTGTGCTCGTCCCTCCGAGCGGGCATCGCTGCTCGCTCAGATTCCCCTTCCCCTCAGCCTTGTGTGCCACCGAAGGTCGGATATCCGTATGACTGCTGACTGAGATGGCTCGTTCTCGGCGTGATACAGTGTTTGGCAGACCCAGATACCCCCATGCTAACGACTGGGCGTTTCTTCCGAGCCATACGCGCCGCCCGAGGAGTATGGTGGTGAGTATGGTGGAAGTAAATCCCCACCTGTGCTCCCGGCTCGGGAACGCAATGGTCAATTCGAATTGATTCGTGGTGTAGTGTTGGGACTGTATACTAGGCTGCTTGTTGTACACTGCTGTTATGCTTTCTGATTGCAATCGAGTTTTGTTTTCGCTGTACTTATACGCTTGTTAAGGACGCGTCGGGAGACGCGTCGCGAGCGTGTTGCCGCCCGTGAGGGTCTCCTGTCACCAACCGCCACCCGATGCCTTTGTCTTCTTCGTAACCGCTATGCGGCTCTGACGGTTCATGCACTCATGGACGGCTCAGATGACTACTTCGACGACGATATTGTCCTTGATGAGACGACACTCGCGGCTATTGACCTTGAGGAGCAGAAGTGGCAGCAGCTTCAGCAGCAACAATCACAGCTGCTTGTCACAGGCCAGCGGCGGCCCATCCCACAGGACGCGCCTCTCCCGAATCCGAAGAAACAGAAGATATCGCATGTAGTGACCGCAGATGGGCTGGTCGCAGGGCTACGCCGGATCACCGCTGGGGAAGACTACGACGAGGACTTGCCGGACATCTCGATTATTGGGGATGGGTCGTACAAACTCCCCGCTGCTCAGCGGGAATCAGCGAACGAGCTCGCTGCACAGATACGTCGTCCATCTGGCTTTCTAAACGGTGCGAGTACCTCAAGTTCGAATCGCGTCCCTCCTGCGATCGCGCGTGCTCCCACTCGTCATACACCCGCGCCCGTGCCTGCCCAGAAGCCTTCCACCAGACATCCCTCTGGGGGAAGCAGCTCTACGGCGTCAGGGTCTGGCCAGTTCCAAGAACCGTCTGCCAGTGGTCGTCCGCAGAATAAGAACGGGCTCCCGCGACGCTCTACCCTGAGCGCTGTTCAAGCTGCACTCGCAGATTTTGTGCCATCTCCCACCAACACGGCCGCTCAACCTACATCTTCTTCACATAATTCTCGATCTTCACGCACATCTCCGGTTCCTGGGCTCTCTAGACATCCTACAGTCAGTGTACGAACTGCAAGAGATACATGCACTTCGTCAGATGCTGTAAGGCCTCATATTCAGGTTCACAACACACCCGCAGCCTCCCTTGCTCCTGCTCCTGCTCCTGCTCTTGCTCCTGCTCCTGCACCTAGAGGTGTCAGAGGTTCCTCGCCTTCTGTTTCTATACCTACAGGTCGACGACTTAGCACAGCACCGGCATCGCGACCGCGGGTAGTTTCGCCTGCAATACCACCACAACCTCCTCCTCAACTGCAGCACCACCCACCTTCGTCTCAAGGACATCAGTGGCGGGATCTTCGGATAGAGGTCGAGACACTCAAAGCGCAGATTGAGGAGGTGCGTATGTTCGTCAATGAGAAGGGGACGGTGTTGTAGTTGACGATGTTATCAAGCTCCTGAAAATCCAGCAAAAGACTACGACAGAGCTGGAGGAGGCGCGCAACGCGCGGTACGCGAAGGAGGGCGAAGTCAGCATTTTGAGGAAGAATATCGAGAAGGTATGTCCCCAATTTCATCCGCCTTTCAGCGATGTTCAGTCTTGTAGAATGCAAAAGACCATGCAGCGGAGGTGGCTCGCATCAAGACGGCAAAGGAAGAAGCGGAGGCCATGCAAGCGCAGATCCGGAAGGAGATGCGTGAGGAGCTGGAACGAATGAAGACGCACTACATTTTCAAGGTAAAATACGCGTCGCATCGTCCGTATGCATTCTCAAAAGTCTTCATTGTACTCGAAACAGCAACATGAGCTCGAGACTGCCCGGAGTAAGACACCGTGGACAGTCCGGACCAAGCGTACCGAGCACCATCCGCCGCCCACGCCAGTATCTGCGTCAGTTCAGAAAAGGCGACAAACCCAAGCCACCCCCGGCGTCAATACGGAGGCTGACGACCCCTTGCGGACTCCTGTACGGTCCAATGCCAAGGTGGGTGCGATTGTCAGCCCGAAGCGTCAACCCCGCAAGAAGATATTCAACATCCCGGAGACCCCGCCTAAGACGACGGGGAAGCTCGGCTTCATCAACACATTTAGCCCACCGCTGCCCATACCCCCTTTATCCCAAACCAATGACCACGTGCATGCCGCTTTGTCCCAGAAGGGAAAGAAGAGCAAAGAGAGGGCGGAGGTCGTGTATGACTTCAGTGATGCCCAGACCGAAGATCTCTTCTTCAACCCACCTACGAACGATGGTCATAATTTGTTTTCGCCTCTCGGTGGTCAGGAGAGAACGTTTGTGCTGCCCGACCTGGAGGCAGAACTCCACCCGCGGTCCTCTGCCCCAACGCCTAGCAGCAGCGCTGAGCCACTGACTCAAGCACAACCCGCTAGAGACGAGGATGTGGAGATGAGAGATGGCAGCAATGAGCAGCCTATTGAACTCCCTGAACTTCCGGAGCCATTTGAACCTCTTCTTGAGCCTGACTGGACGAGAGAGGTAAGTGTCTGATATCTTTGGGGCGCGATCGTTCTTGGCTTGTGAGATTGATGTGATGCTTTGACAGCTTCAAAGGATTGTTCTCACTCATAAGCACCTTACAGCGCAACAGGCCACTCTTCAGCTTCTCATTGACCATCCCCTGCCTTCGACGGCCTCCTCCGAGCAGGTGCAGGAATATATGGCTGGATGCGCGAAGCTTCTTAATATACTGGGCACGATCTCCGTCCGTATGACAGGCATAGACGCGGACGAGGTATATAGGGATTTGACAGACGAACTCTGCGTGTTGGGTAACATTTTGTGCAGTGTACGTTCGGTAAGTGTCCTTTATACTATAGTCGCAACAGGGTGGGCATTAAGCATACTATACGCATAGGCTCCTCAGTTGGCGGCACTGCTAGATCTCGTGAAGATTGCGGCCGTCTTCGTCCCGACATTTGTATCAGTCATGTTGGCCCCATCCGGACTCCCCGGCAGTGCAAACGCCGCACCAGTTATTCTGACGCTGCTTTGCAATACTGTACGAGCGCTCCTTCCCCCCAAGGAGGAAGATGGTCTAGATGACTGTCAGAACAATCTCGCAGCAGAGGTTCTTGGGCTGCTCGAGGCGATCGCTTGGAATTGTCCTCCGGAACTTGCCATGCGGTAAGCCGATGTACACCAGGCTGCTTCCTGTGACTCATGTCCTTTCTCAGGCTCACCGTGTTCATCCGTACGGCGGACGTACTCTCGGTGCTCATCAACAAGGACCAGCCTCCATGGTTAGTGCATCGAACGTTGCGGGTATTTTCCTTCATCGCATCCTGTGCGTTTCCGCGTGTCCAGTTCCTCCCCATGTCGGTCATAACCGTAATGTCCGTGTTCAGATCGCGGCCTAAACAAGCAGTTTCTTGCACTTCATATAGCGGAAGACCTTGAAGATGAGTCAGACAAAGAGTACTCTCGTATTCCGTACATTGAGCGTCTTGCTGCCATGCTCATCGATCCGAGATATGACGAACCTGAGGTGCGTGTAACTGCTGCAGGAGTGTGACATGAGTTGACATCGTGGTTGTAGGGCCGTTCATTGAAGCAGTCCATCCTCCACTTTATCACCACATTGTTCCTGGTTCATGGCATTGACACTGATGCGCGTGACGTTCTGCTCCATTCGGACACACTGGCTCACTCCGTGATCCTCTTCCTTATGAATATCACGGCACCAATGTATGAGGAAGACGAGGAATTCATTAATTCACCAGAGCTCTGTAAATGGTGCCCGCATTTTCATTGTCTATGCTCACGTAGAAGTGTTTTGACGAGGTTTCTAGGACCGTCGATACGCTCATTCTTGCGGTTGTGTTCATCTACCACCTGTTCAAGGGATCGGATTTCTTCATGCTCCGCCAGAAGCTGTCATCACATAGGAAGCGCATATTCAACGGTCTCTTCCACATGTTCACCGTGTCTTTGGGCCGCATTAGTTACGCCCCCGCCCCCGACGCGATCGCCACGGAGAACCGTATGAAAGTGGAGAAAGTGTGCGGTAGGTCGTGACTTTCGTTGAGTTCCGCGTGCACGATGAAGCTCATTCGAATGATGTTGTCATGCCATTCCCATAAGACCTGGCGAGGGACGTGCTGGAGATGGTCGTTGACGGGCCCGAGCTCGAGTCGATATGGGAGGCATTCCAAGCAGATGGGGCCCACCAAGCGCCAAGAACACTGCATCACAGCGACAACGAGAGCGAGGCGCGTATACTACATTCTGATATTGACTAATCTACTACTGTGCTATACTTAGTGACATCCTTCCCTGCGCGTTCGTTGCTCAATGTATCTCTATCGTCTCGGCGAGTCCTAGGTTCTCATTGCTGTGTTCGCAATTCGCGCGCAGCGAACCAACTTGCCAACTCATAATGGTCTTTAGAATTTCCATGAGGCTCCGAGATATCATTGGAACTTAACCTGATGGCAGAGTTCTGCAAGGCCTACTTTCCGCATTTATCTGCCAGTACAGCGTCACAGGTTGCTCTACCAGCTCTCGGGCTTCTTCCTATGCTATCTTCGCTAGGTCTGTACTCGTGTGGACGACATCAGCGGTGCTCCATCTCAATTGGAACTACTCATGAACAAGCAAGAGACTACAGTATACTTCTGACAAAGCTCCAATCTGAATTGCGACTTTCTTTCATCACATCCTCTCGTGGCGGCTGAAGGTCTGGATTCAGCCAGCTGCGACGGACCCGGATTGGGTGCAATCCTAATGACTTCTTAGCACGTACTGGGGCGGTGTATATTCTGAGGTAGGCGCTCGAATGCGCAGAGGGTGAGTCGATCGGAATAGGCATTTGGATTGTTCAATGCACATTGGCAAATCAACAAGACGTAAGTTTGTCACATCTGCCAATATAAGAGGAGCGGCGGGTAATTTTGGAACCCGCAGCCACTTCAGACCGCTATACTGCTCCGGAATACCTCTCCTTCAACTACACTGCATAAGGATATGCACACATACCTTTCGAAGATGGTCCCCCCAAAAGTCATAATCGCTGGCGGTGGCATTGCAGGGCCTGTTCTTGCGATGCTACTGAAAGCGAAGGGCTACGAACCAGTCATTTACGAGCGTACGGACGCTCCAATTGAGATGGGTCTTTCACTCGCGTAAGTCATATCGCCCTCCGGCTCCATTGGCCGCCAATCCGAGAACATTTATTGACACACTCTATGTACCAGCCTTCAACCTAATGGACTCCGCGTGCTCTCGCTCATCTCTGGGCTGCTCGATAAGGTCGTCCGCCAGCGAATAGACGAAGCGATTTCATATTCCTCTCTTCCAGAAGACGAGGGTCAGCTCGCTCGTTTCCGAGTTCCACTCTATGACCTCTGCGGCCACGGGATCGAGGGCGTGCGTAGACCCGTCTTCCTCCGCACGCTTATCGAGGCTGCGCGAGATCGCGGGATTCCGGTCCATTTCGGATATCAGTTGGTCGATCTCGAGCAGCACGACGAGAGTGTAACGGTGAAGTTCACCAATGGGCATTCCGTTGAGGGCAGTTTCGTCGTTGGATGCGATGGGCTGCATAGCAATACCCGTATCTGTTTGTTCGGGAGAGAAGAGGCTACGTTCACAGGTCTCACGCAGGTCTGTCTAAACTGATCTCATTCCGGGGTTAGGTTTGGGGATTGCTGATTTGCTCGGGTTCTAGACGGGGGGCATCTCGCCTATCCCCGAAGCATTCATCAAGCAGAACTTGTACGCTATCTTCAATATCTATGGCGATGGTGTGCACATGATTGGTTATAATATCAACGAGTCCCAAATCTCGTGGGCGTACGTGCTAGTTTCAACACCACCTTCAGTGACTGTTACTCACGTCTGACATGTAGCATCACTCAGAGGGAAGCCGAGGAGAAGGAGACCTGGCGAGATATGGATAAAGCCCGTGAGCAAGCCTTCAAAGAAGGTCCATGCTCACAATTGCCTTTTGGTGGTGGGGAGCTTGTCCGGACGGCCGACAGGGTCCTAAAGGTATGTATGGCACATGTCTGTAGACCCTCCAGGGCGTCTCTGCTCATGATGTTACCCCGATATTCAGTATGGTCTGTACGACCGCCCTGAACTCAACTCGTGGCACAAGGGCCGAGTGGTGCTCATAGGGGACGCCGCTCACCCCACTAGTCCCGTAGGTAGACTTTTTGCATGTGCCCTCCCGCTTGTCGCATTCTGAGGTGCGTATGTCAGCACCTTGGTCAAGGCGCGAACCAAGCCTTCGAAGACGTCTACCACCTTGTGCGTCTCCTGCTCAAGCGTAACCCTAAGGGAGTCCCCCCGTCTTCCGAAGTGCTCTCGTCGACATTCACGGAGCTCGAGCAGCTGCGGATATCACGTACTTCTGACCTGGTGAAGAAAGCGCGGAGGCAGGGTGAGATGCGCGTTGTCAGCGGGGTCGAGGAGTGCAAGAAGCGGAACGAGCAGGTCCGCGCGATGTATGAAAGCTTCATCTCTCCTGAAGGGGCCGAGGCCATGAAGGCGGCGTATGAGGATCTGCTGCATAACCCGTTTGTAGAGGGTCACAGCGAAATCTGAATGTGGGAGTGCGTGCCTGTTGGCCTGTCAAATGCTTTAGAGTACATACACGCACGGACAGTCTGCATACCCTTTTCTTTGCGAAGAAGCACTTACGGGACCATCTTGTTGAACCATGTACACTCACGGCACGAAGATGTTCCAGGCGGGGTCATACATGTATACATAGGTCCGCGTATGGTGGGCAATGATTTTGGGCCCGCTTTGACCCGGAACGTCTCGTGTCCTTTGAAGGAAGAATGTTCTTACTCACATACACGTCCACAAGTCGTCATGATCAAGTATGACCCGACGGTGACGTAGAGTGTATAACGAGCGATGAGAGCGGTAGCTAGTTGTGGTTTAGGCGTGAGATTCGCCGTGATACAGAGCCCGCCTGGACAGTAGCAGTGGTGATAAAGTGTTGGCGACGAGTGTACACTCCGTGTGGTGTAATCGTGAGACGATGAGTATCAAGGGCTGAGGAGGGTGCCATAGAGAGGAGAGTAGAGATATAGGGATAAAACTTGCGCGACTTGCGCGTCGGGTCATATCGTTCTCTGGGAAGGGAATGAGATCACATTACGCACTATCAACGGACAACGCACCTGCACCGCTGACCACTCCAGCATCATCTCTTGAATCCGCTTCTGCAGCACCGACATGCACTCGCCGCACGATATACCCTTTCCTGCCTTTTCGAATGCCGACTGTAAACCATAGATAGACAGATCTGAAAGATGAGCGAACGATGTGAGATAAGTGTGTGCGGGAGAAGGGGAACACCCTCACTGCCTGTCTCCCACACGAGATCCGCAGCGACATGTGCCCATGCTATAGTGAGCTGGCTCTGAGCAGCCGATCCACAGGCAAGGTTGGGACGATGTCCCTCCGGAGGCCTCATGATGATACCTTTGAGTGCGTCCCGGCGCAGCTGATGAAGGTCGAAGAGTCGTTTACAATAGACCGAACCCATCTTGATGGAGAGTTCGTCTGAGAGCTTGGAAGTGTCATAGGCAAGAAGGTGCGAGGATATAGCAACAGCGAGGTCTTCCAAGTCATAGTGGCTTGCCACTGCGTACGCCTCGATAGGCTTATGAGGGGCATGGGAGAGTATCAGGTGATATAGCGGCATGCTCGGGACGGCGAGCTTCTGGACTGGAAAACCGTACTTTATAAGCCCATCGACAGCTTTCTCAACCGCACTTAGAGCAGGAGAAAGGTGGAGGCAAGACATTCCGTATGCGATATGTAGAATGATGGCTGTCTCAGGAGAGTACTCTGGGAGATTGATCGACTTGGGATAGCCTTGCAACAAGCCTCCGAACATGTTTTCGGAAGTGTGAAGGAGCAGCCGGAGATGGACGTAAAAGACAATGCGGTCGGCTGTCACGAGGGTTAGGTCCGGAAGCGTCCCGGCGACCTCGAAAGCGGATCCGAACGTGGTTGGAGCGGAGGAAGCGTCGAAGAACGTGTCAGAAGTATTGATCTGAGCCGTACATTCGGAGTGGGGTGAGTACGCACTGACGTGGGGAGAATACACATCATGAAAGGCCTACCATATTAGGGACCCGTATTGTCTGTCGGCCAGGGGTGCTGTCCGCCGAGCTGAAGCTGGTCGTAGAGTCTAGAGACTGAGATGGGATGTACCTAGACGTCTCAGGTTGTTCAAGTAGCAGTCTATATACGATTTTGTGGCAGATGGTAGGGAGGGGGATCATGCCATCTTCGTCACCGCAACGGTGATGATAAGCAAGGGGGGACAGGGTGCCATACCTACATTAGGATAAAAATGTGAGCATCGTTCATGAGACCAACAGATCAACTTTTAGAACTGCACGACATCATGGCGCAAAAGCAGCGCTGCCAATGGGACACGAGGGTGAGGGCGAGGGCGAGGTGAGAATCTCCGAGGCTTCGCGGAAAGGGAAGCTTCGTAGAAAGCGCGAGAATTTGTGTTAGTGAGTATGCCTTGCATGTACAGAGACCGCGTACGTATACTATGATATCCCCATTATCCGAGGACTTGGTAACGCAGAAATGGATGCCCTTGGGGTATGTGCGGCATAAGATGGTTCCGTGCTCAATCGCGGATCAGGGATGGAACACGGCGTCAGCATTTGCTCACCCTCGCACACATCAAACACCACCCGGTCAAAGCCATGTCTCTGGTGTGAACTCAGGGTAATGAGAGCGCATCGCCATTGCTGGCACCCGAGTAGCCGACCACGGCCAGTGGTTTGACTTCAAGACTATTAGCAAGCGGGGTAAACCGGAGTCAGCCCACAAATCAAGAGTTATGTGCGCAATATGAATGCCATAAACATCTGATGCCGCTGTTTGCACATGCACAGAAAGTCAGTAGAGGTAGTTTAGCCGTTGGAGGGGTGGCGGTAGCGCTCAAGGCCACTCGCCTGAAAACTTGGGATTAATCTTGCTTCGCACGGGGTACCGTAGTAGTGGGCCTGCGCTCAAGCGCTACTGGGGATTCAAACGTTCAAGCTTCCTCAAGTTCCAGAGCTCTATGATCAGCTTCCTATTTGAAAAATTTCGCTGCTCCCTCGTTCGCCTCATGAAATATTGCACTGAAACAACCAGGATATGAATTGTAGCCCCCTTGTGGTAAAGGTTTATGGTCACCGTTCAACTCACACAGTCAGAGGCTTATGTATGGTTGAGCGGTCGTTCAGCAAGATATTGCGAGTATTGTGCTGATATTCAAATTCAACATACCATGCAAGAAATGGCATTCTGAACTCAAGGTTTGTGTGATACTGCTTGTATCTGTGTTGTCAATCACTGTACCTGACAAGGGCTCTGGCTAGAGGATCATACCTCAAAGGGCCTTCATGTTTCAAGGCCTACTAAGACACACACAATGTTCGACCATCATTTCATGCTACATAGTCTTCCTCAGAAACCACTTACCATGACTAAGTCAGCTTAGCCTACGCATGCTAGTCTAGACCCTAGATATCGAAGCGGATTCCATCCTTGCTCAGCCAGGAGCGTTTGGAACTCTTGCCACTTCTCTTGTCAACTCTAACTCAGAAGCTCTTCAATATCGTGAGTCTTGACCATCCTCAAAGTTGACTTTTGCTTAGGTAGGGGTCACATAGTTCTCGAGTATCAACGAAGATTACATTCACCAAGGTCGAGCCACTCATCCTCAGCCCCATGACCGATATCGGACTCCTCAAGAAGCCATATAGATCTCGCTCTCCCTCTCGTTGTCTTCCAAGCCGACGCTCTTTCCCCGAGGTCAGGTACAAATTTTGAGCCCTACCAACTACAGGGTGGGTGCATCGATCTTCGTCTAAACATATTGAGTCAACGATGTGTGCCAACAGGCAGGTTTTGTCAATCTGAGCCATCCTGGGAGACCGCTTCACTGCGCATCAGGACGTTTGCTTGACGAGTGGAGCAAACGATAGGAACATCCTGTTGTGGAAGAGTTGGTCTGCGGGCGCGTTGCCTAGCCTGCAAGATGCCGCGGTGTCCACATGCTCAACATCGTCGGACAGGGTGGAGGCATGTGGCTGTCGTTCCTCGCATATCCTCGCATAGAGGGGTTGTCCGATGTAGAAATGTCAACAAGTGGCTACCATTCTGAGGTATGATAACCGCTATCATTTCTGGCAACCTAGGCGGCGTTGGTCTTACTCACGGCCCAGTCCCTAAGCAATATGACGCCTTTTCGCGGTCACTCTCAGTCGGTATCCAACCGATGTAACATGATATGCATAGAATACTCCACAGCGGCAGTTTGCGTCTTTGATGTTTCGCATGACTTGCTCAACAATGAAACAAGGGCTCCATTGATAATGCAACCTCCCTTGACCTCTACTGTTTTAGTGGGTTTGAGCATCACGATGCATGTGGATAGGGCTAAGACTGTCTCCGCGTGTCTCTTTTGTTCAATTCATTATACATGAACGTAAACGAGGCTGATGACATCGTACCTCATTGCTTTGTCTTGTGATTGATACCATACTTCGGTCCCAACTTCATGTCCTATGCAACTATACTCAGCAGTGCAGGCCACACGGGTGTTTACGTATCCTGATATCAGTCCGCAAGTCTTGCCGGGATCAGTCTGTTTGAGTATGCTAATGGCTAGAATTTTTAGCCTGCTATCCGCTTCATGAGTGAGCGATGTGTTGGGACTCATACTCATGTGGATGACGAGTGACGACCTCAACTCGTCATAAAGAGCATCGTGGGAGCATCTTCCGGAGATTCACAATAAATGATTGGTGGAAGCACCGCTTAACGCACAATCTTGGGCAGCTATTTCTCATTCAATACAATATGAAGCCTGCACTCAGAAGAGCCCGCTATACGCCGAGCGTATGAAGGAAGTAAAGAAGGTGTGCTTACTTATGTAAATCTCCATATGCGTTTTCGGTCGACGATCCATGTGCACATTGCTGTTCACAAAGGCGTCGGATCCGCGCCAACGTGTCGGCGATGGGGATACCGGGGGCTCGCGGCCTCAATAAGTATGCTGACAGCGCGAGAACATATGTCGGTGGGGTTCCTTTTCATAGATAGAAGAGATCGTCTAGGTGTTATGCGAGTTCCCCGTTGCGCCAAAGCCCAGGAATTTGGTCGTGAAGGCATATAGAAGGCCCGGGCTAGGCAACATACGGCGCAAGGCAACCCCGAGTCCGTGATCATTCGTGGATCAGATATGGGCCGCCGCATGTCCAAATTTCGCTAAGGAACTGTGCCTCGAGGAAGCCATTCCTCAATCTCATCAAGTTGCTGTAGAAGATATTCAGCTCAGTAGCGGCTGTTAGAAGTATGAATCACTGGCACACCGGTATTTGCACCTGCTGCAAAGGGGCGAGCTTATTGAGCTGGTCGAAGACGCCGGACAACTTGAAGTTGATCTCGTCCCAGGCTCACAGTTCCGAGTCCTCAGAATTGGCTAAGCCTGAGATAGTGTTCTTCCACGTAAGTTTACCATAGTATCTCTATGCCTCGTGCTGAGGTGCTCAATGCGAGTGGGGGGATGAGGTTTGCTACAATTGTCCTGAGAACCAAATGTGGCATGACAAACTATGTATGGGTATATGTTTGAACCCCGCGTACAGTTGAAAAATTGAACCGCGTGATGTTTAGACTCCGACCTATAAACGAGAGCTCCCTCTGAGTCGTGCAAATTGTGTACTACACTTGAATGCACCCTTCGACGATTCCTGTGCAGTTGGAGTTCTGACGACTCATCGTCCATCTCGTGGCTTGTCTCGATCAGAGTTGCGCAACACAACCTCATATCACGATAGGCTTGGTGGTGATTGATACAGATGCCCGCGATTACGGATACATACACCACGCATGCACTAAACACCTACGAGGTATACTACGCCCCGCGCGCATCACACTCCCATTCTATCCCTCATCAAGTAAGCGAGATAACTTGAACATGCCAGTGAGTCCTACTCGTAGCATCTCACGCCTATCAGAAAAGCTGTCCTTTCAAATCATAACCTGGCTCAACTATTCAAAGTTCATGCCACTAACCTAAGGATCGCCGGTCTCCGGATGTGTGAAGGTTAGCGACTCGTAGTTAACAGTCACCGGTCACGGCCATGACTATATAGGCCCCCATTATGACCTATGACGAAACAGACAGTACTGACCTCGATAAAGAAGGGCATGCCACTATGTAGAAAGGCCGCGACTCCAGCAACCGATTCTGAATAGTATGATGGAGACTGGAGAATATTATGGCGAGTATCCTCAGCCGATTCTGGAGAGGCTTATGGGCGGCTGCCCGTTGTGCAGCCGCGTGAGTTTAATAACCCAGTAAATGAGGCTCCAGGATTAGAACTTCAAGAGCCAAGAGTTCCAGGGGCGCGTTCAGGCTCTACCACCGCGGCTTCAATAACTCGGGTCGGTCTATGATACGTACGTAACCGGTCTAGTCACCGTCCCTTCTTCTACTCTGCGCTGCGCGACCGTTCTCATGGTACCTGATCAGACCTCCAATGTGTTCAATATATCTCGGTTCCTCTGCCCTTCCCTCTTCCCCCCTCCCCCCTTGCCCGACCTCTGTCCGCCGACTGTTCGTTCTCGGACTCCCACCCACCGTCGCTGAACGTAATCGGAACCGCTGGATGTATCAGCGCGGCCCTCCGTATCCCGTGAGAAGTTCATTGTTCCCGCGAACCTGAACGCCCTCAGCCCTTGGTCATCCTCGGTGGGCTTAGATAGGATCGCGTTCCTGAGGCCTCGGATCCAGCCCCACAGGCCAGGCGCATACACGGCAAGTCCCACGCCGGGGACGTAGAGATGGCAACATTGTCACAGATGATGAGTTGGGTGTACCTCGGCGCGTGTACTCGACCACCTCACGACATCCGAGACTTGTGTATCGAACCCGCCGGCTTTGCTGGATCGTCGAGAAGCGGTTAGCTGTCGCTGAGATCCATCAAGTAGACCTTCGCCTCGACGGCATACGACAACCCCATGCACAGTAGTGGGGGTCTTTCATTGAATGTACCCGCCGCCACGATTTTCGTTTTACTAGGATTGGCTCTGGGGACTTTCGAATGATGTTTTTGCGCCATAGAGGATAGTGCGATGTGCTTACCCCTTTGCATCATGTTCTGCACCTCGTCACATCCACTGGTGACCACTCTGCTGGTTTCAAGCCAAGAGTGCATACATTATCTGGGTATGCGTAGCTACTACACCTCGTACACCGCAAGGTATATCCCCCATCCGACTTTGTCCGTTCGAGCCTGATTACCCGTTTACCTCCTATCGATCTCGCACCTCGTCTATTGGCTTCAATTTGTCTCCGAATATCTGATTACCACCTCTCGATCTCGCACCTCGTCTATCGTCTTCAATTTGTCTCCGAATATCGACCGTCGACGCTCTCACCCGGCTTTGTGGAGTAGGAAATTAGATTGATCCGCTACCACAATACAAAATCAGGGACTATCTTAACACGTCTGCCTACTCTCCTTTGCAGCACCTTCCCTCCTCGTGGCTTCATCCTCCATCATGCCTGCCCCACTGCCTTACTCCTCCGAGTCTCCGGACGACCCTCGTACCTCCATCCGAGTGCTCATATACGACCAGTAAAGGCCAGACATAGGAAGCCAACGACGATAGCCAAAACCACGATGCAAAATCAATAATGAATGTTCCAACCGCACAACAACCCTATACCAGCACCCCCGTTTGGTACTCCTCGTCAAATCGTTCGCTGCGAAACCAAAGTCACCAACGGTCCAGTGCCGGGCCGGGTCGAGGACACAAAGAGGTATGACAACTTGAACACGACGAACCTTCACGGCAGACCACTCTTGCGTGGCCTCCTGGATGCGCGCGTGCAGTGCCGCTCTGCATGCTGCGCACGCGATGTCTGTCCCCGCGCGCTCGAACGTGGCCTGGAGCGCGTGCGTTGAGATGCCTATCGAGCCGTCTCTCGGCGTTCGAAAACACTGGTGGTCACAGCGCTTCATACACATCGCGCAGCGACCCGCACACTCAAGTGTCGGCGCGTCGGGTTAAGTTCCAAGCTACCAGCCCCATCGCGTGCGTGCGCGAGGGACGAGGAGAAGAAAGGCAGAAGGCACCTACTCGGGAGCGCATCCCACGCAAGCTGCGCGGCAGCGAACGCCCACCCCTGCGTCAGCAACCGCCCCTGGCCGCATTCGCCCACCGCGCTCGCTGTAGCTGGGTGCGCCGCGGGCGGGCGGAGGACGATGTTCTTGAGGGCGTGCATGCGGGTCTGGTGGAGGTCGACGAGCCGCCTGAAGTACACGGGGCCCATGCAGATGATGAGCGCTTCCGAGAGCCGGGAGGTGTCGTACGCGAGGAGGTGTGCGGAGATGGCGACCGCGGCGTCTTCGAGCTGGTGCCGGCCTGCGAGGGCGTAGGCGTCGATCGGGCGGTAGGGCGCGTGCGAGGAGGAGGTGGTACAAGGGGTGGGAGGGCGTCGAGAGTGGCTGGGGGGGGGC
>KN050190.1:0-10964 GCA_000743315.1 Lignosus rhinocerotis TM02
TCTTCGTACGCTTCCCATCCCACCTGGGTATTGGCCTGTATCTGTGTTGCATTTTGCTTCATCGTCTTGAGGTGCTGGCTATATGTTTGGTATGGTCTTGCATTGTATCCTTGTCCTGTGCAGGTGTTGTTATGTGTTTGCATCCGATTTGGCTGTAAGTGTTGCATGGACGTCCTGAAGTGTTGGTGCGTACAGCTTCATTTTGTCCACCTTTCCATTTGCTCCATTACGGTCGTGCCATTGTTGTTGTTGTTCTTCGTACGCTTCCCATCCCACCTGGGTATTGGCCTGTATCTGTGTTGCATTTTGCTTCATCGTCTTGAGGTGCTGGCTATATGTTTGGTATGGTCTTGCATTGTATCCTTGTCCTGTGCAGGTGTTGTTATGTGTTTGCATCCGATTTGGCTGTAAGTGTTGCATGGACGTCCTGAAGTGTTGGTGCGGCTGCGCGCCTGACAGAGTTGGTCGGTTGTGCCATCCATACACCCCATACCCTGGATGGGTGTTTGCGTATGGAACTGCTGGGCCTGGTCTGGTGATCGTGAAGTCGGCCATGCGCCTTATGAGGTCGTCTGCATTGTTGCACTGTGTATCTGTCTGTATGCTCCTGTTCTTCACTGCCTCCTCTAACTTTCAAAGTCGCTTGTCTTCTTTGACCTTGGTTTTAAGTTTGTTGTCATTGATCTTTTTGATCTTCTCTACCAGCGCATCCCATGTGTCGGCTTGTTTTGCAATGAGTGATGGCATTGGTTGTGGTAGCATTCTGCGGAACTGTTCCGCTACTCTGTTGCTGATCCTGTGTTTCGATACTCCATGTCGAGACCATATCCCCAGGACCCATCATTTTCCCCTTCCTTGTAGCAGGTCTGCACTCATCGTTTCACCTGCATCATATTTTTATTATCTATTGTTCATCGCATTTCGGATGCATCTCTCATCATGTTTCAATTCCATCTTCCCATCATGATGCTGATGCCTCCCAGTGCCTCGGACCCTACTGTCCTTGGCGCCTGTAGTTATATATACTGTAGTGCTGGCACCCTGGAGACTCAGTTTTGACCTCTTGTCTCCAGGTAAGCCCCCATGTACTTCCCCTGTAGACAATAGCTCAATACACTTGTCTCCAGCCCTGATCGTCGAGCCTCGCTCCACTCTCGCTGCGCAAGACTCGTCTCCACCCTTGCTCATCTCGTGAGTCCCCTACTCCCTCGACATTCAGTTGTTACACTCCATTTGCAATGTCTTAAATCCATTTGCAAAAGCGGTGTATGATGACATGTTGTCTGGCTGTGGTGTCATAGTCTAGCATTGTCGTTGGCTCCAACTTCCATTGGCTCGTTACAAAGTCAAGCGCATCCGCCTCCAGCATCATCGATGTTACAGAGGCAAGCCATTTCTTTTTAAATTCATTATCCAATTTGCTCCACAAATCTTTGGTGGTCTGGCTAAGGCTTTGGTACCATGTGTCCGCTGTTATGAGTAGCTCGAAGTACTCTGCCCTCTTTTTGTTGTCCGTGATTCCTCTGTCGATAAAGCACCAATGTATGTCTTTATGAGATTGCTTCACATTCTCTGTGTTGACGTCTCTTCTGAACCGTACCACTTCAGCTGTGATTTTCAGGGTCATCTTCTGATGCGATGTTGGCCCAGTCTGGATGGGGTTTGCTGGCAGAGCCTGTATTGTCTGCATAGCAAGGTTCATTGCTTGATGTGTTGTGAGCATTGCGCAACCTGGTGATGGTTTTTTGCTGATGCTTGGTGATGTGTTGGATGCGAGAGGAGGTGACAATGGGTTAATCTGCTGCAGGAGTGATTTGACGATGCTTGAGTCTGATGAAGAGGTTGTGACATGTCTGCCATTCTCGTCCATCTCCTCCACCTGTCCCTTAACTACGAATCTCCCTTTCACCCTGGGCTGGTTGACTGAGTGGTGTTTCTTCTGACTTTTAGCCAGCATTCTGCTGTCCTTGGTTGTGGGGTACGGAGCTCTGTGTGGAGTTGTTGTGTTGATTGAGTCCGCCGTATTTGCATGTTCAAATCCTTGCTTCCGTCACCACGATGGAGTAGCCAGGACTGTGTATATATGTCAGATGAGGATCATCAAGCCGTAACACGTGCAACCAGCAGAACTGGTCCAAGAGAGAGTCTCCCAATAACGATAATGGTGGTCCCTCTCCTGCCTGCCCTAGATGCTCTCCAAGAAACCCCTGCTCCCCCACCGGCGCCTCTCCGTCCTCTGGGGTCCTACTACTCCAGCGTACCTGAAACAGATGAATGGCAAGTGTTTCGGCTGTGGAGCCACCACTCACAACAAAGCGGGGTGTCCACACATTTGGTCCATCTGCCGGTGGTGCAATCGTGTCGGCCATCAGGAGGGTGTTTGTCAGGATAAGTTCATGGGAAGGGGTTTTAGTGAGTATGGCTGGCCAGATCATGCCAGAGGAGCCCCACACTTGTGCTGCTAGAGCACAGCTGCACCCGAGGCTTTGTAAGTATGTGCAAGCACATTTCCTCCCTCAGGTGGTGCCTGAATTAGCAGGGTCTGAACCTCGCACAATGGTGGGTTTCGGAGGTTAAAATGAGTAACCTGGCTGATTCCACCATCAGCACGCCTGGCCGGCTCTCGCCGTCCACAGTTCGCACGACATGACCCAAAGGGAACCAATGCGACGAATGGCACATGCGCTCCACCAAGAGAAAAGGGGCCTTGAAGCCTATTGCAAGGAAAATCCGCAACAAGAAGTGTTGCAAGGCGGGACAACGCACTCCGGAACATCAAGGATGCACTGAGTATCTTTGCTAGCATGATTTGCAAGGGGCCGGATGAGAACCACAGGTCAGAGCATGATGGGAGACATACTGTCGACAATGACTGCTTTAGGTATAGATTGAACTTGAACAATAGCCTGTGGTCCCAACTCTTTTTGTGCATTGGCCGTACCCGCCAAGCTATGACCTCAAATAAGTGTTCAAAAACCCACTGCGCTCAATCATGTTGTTGTGTAACGTTTCTCTTCCTCACCCTCGTATCTCTTGACTGCTTTGTCATCCAACTCTTTCTGTTCGACGACATGAGCTCCAACCGCACCAGCCGTCAAACTCTCAGCGGCTCTCATGGCCGATCATCCCGAGCAACCAACCAGGTTCTGCGGAACATATGGGAACTTCGGGGGTGCAGTGACTGCACTATATGCACGGTGGATGCCGGTTTGTTAGGAAGGCCGATCGGAAGGCTCCTCCCTCTTGAACTATGTCCGTGCAGCTGTGATAAACACGTCCTCCATAATGCCCTTACGCGTAACTTGAATCATGCGAATCAGTATGACATTCTCGAGGGCGCGTTTGGCACGATGCCCGATTCCGGATGCTGCACAGAGCTGCTCAATCTTGCCCAAAAGGACGACTTCTGCACCTCTGAGTGGTGAGTTCAAGTTGATAGCGGTTAGAATTCCTCTGTCTGGTAACCACTCAACTTTTCTACCCTTTAGGTTGTTTGAGCAGCATACAGAAGAAACGCTAAGTGCGTGGAACAAAGCAAAAGATATGTTCGGTATCGGAGTGGACGAGGAACCCGAGGGAGACACCTCGACGAATGTTCAGTGAGTGGTTCACCGTGCAGACTGGATCCTTCAGAGAGCTTCGTTCCTCATAGTAATCCCATGGACATCTCAGGTCTAACCACCGGGACTCAGCTCCTCATGCACCTCACATTCTCGTGTCGTTGCCTCCCTCAGCTAACCAGAACACAATACCGTTGACTCGCCTTCGCAACACAGTTCCAGCCACTTCTTCTATTCAAAAGCCAATGGCGCAGGTCACCATTTCCTCAGCGAGTGCCTCAACGTGGATCAATCCTGTGCTGCCCTACAACCACTATGGGCAACAGCTTTTCTTCGGTACCCCTCGCCACCCGTCCCATCCGCAACGACCGCGGTGACAGTTTTCCCTTATTCATTGGCTACCTCCAGCCATCTTTGTGTCGCGTTATGATGTGTCTTCTCCCATCCCTTGCTATCTCCCACTAGCGATGATACTTCAATTGGTATAACACATCGCCGACGATGGTGGCCGACAAGCAGGGAGTACCCATGTCATCAACTGGTCCCTCGTTGATAGTTATCCATGAATTAACACATGTCTTCTCGTGATCTGCACCCAATTCCATTCTGAGGCGGGAATACGGGACTTAGACATTGAGCCGCTGGAGTCCCCTACGAGCTGGAAGAACGTCCCAGTGGTGATTGATAGGTCCCACCCCTGGCAGCTGGGGACCCGGAAGGACGGTAACTCGGATTGAGTTACTGCGGACTGTATGAATACTCGGCAGTCGTCAATCAGTCGGTTGGAAGCGTACTGTAAGTGTATAGAGTGAGGAACATGAACGCACACTGGATGACAGACCCGTTCTATATGGGGACGACACAAGCCCCTATGTTGCCGTTTCCCTTGGAACGGCTCACGGAGATGAATTGTGCACATAATGAGTGGAGTCTTCCACAGATAGGAGGGGGAAGGTAAGGTCCCTACCAATCATAGCATAGAAGGCTGATGCGGAGTGGACGACAGCAACGACCAGAGATTTCGAGTGCCTGACAGTTTTAGCGGGGTAGAGATAGTATGGGCCGCGTTGTCGAGAGTGAAAGTGTCGGTATAACTACTTGGTGCTGGCGCTGTTTAGCATTGACACGCCCTACATCTATACCTCTGTATGAGCTGATTAGGACAGAGAATTCTGAGGTAGGTGGAGAGCTCACCTAGTACATTGCCTTGAATCTGACCACGTCGGTTCGTTAGCAAGAAGTCAACATGACAAGTTATGAAGGGCGGGTGTAATCGCCCGGAGGAGATGCAACATGTGAAGGTGCTATAACCGAGAGGAAGCGCAGTGGTCGTTGTGGTGTGGGACAGTCGTTTCCTCCACCAGAGCACACTCAAGCTCCGCAGTCGTGATTGAAGCACAACTACCGACGGCGCCACCCCTATGGCTGAGCATTCGTCACGCATCCGAAGTACATAACTGGATGGCTGCGATGGGGACGCAGAATGTAGCAGGTTTTCCAGTAATCAGTTTCAGAATGAAAACGAGACGGAACAAGTCATAGTAGGTTTTACTAGCGATAGTAGGCATGTCACTGGGTCACGTGTAAAGTGACCGAATGTTACTAATACTACTTAAAGTTACTGCCCACTGGCAGTGCAGTGACTTGGAAGTGAATTTGTCGCGGTCCACTGGCACCTCCTGGTCGTCTCTGCGTATAATCTCTACAAGCTCTGCTCGTATTTGTCATCAATGTAACCCTCCCAGATGGCCTAGAAACACAGCTTACTATACCGCTTGACAATGAGTTTGTAACGGCACCATCCGAGTCAGTGCGCTTTCCACTGGCAGATGCACAGCAACTGGCCATGGGATGCGCCTTATGCGCCCTTATACTGACCAATCAAAGTTTGGCCGTCCGTTTCAGTCTATGAACTACTGTCGTGTTTGAGGATACGTTTACATACTCTTTTCCCTAGTATCGAGCGGCTTCAAGACTGAGTACTATTCAACAACACTAGCGCTCGCTCATGCGTCAGACTGATTACCCAGGTGCGTCATTTGGACAACATCGAATACCGGTTTGCTCCTGGTCTGAAGCCATTTATCAGACATAAAGACCACTCTGCTCATGAACAGACTATTTTTCGGGTTCACCATCGGAACGGAACTAATCACTTGAACGCGATTACCTAGTTGTGAGTAGCTCCTCGGTGGCGGGGAATCCAATCAGTATGACTACATGTTCCGCTAGCTAAGGAAGGTCGGCCGTTAGGCCGATGGTGACTTCATCATTCCTCATTCTAAAGTAACTCAAGCTCGAGCAACGCTACCGCAACCTGTGCCGCTTCGACGCCAATGGCAAGATTTATCTGATATTGGCGTTCTTAGCCTTGATTGCACCAGCGACGATACAAGCTACGCCCTTGTTCGGGACCGCTCCAGAAACAGGTGAAGTAGCTCAAGGCCAGTAACAGATCAGTGAGAATGCGGATGGCGACTGTTTAGGAGACCGTGCTCTTGCAGTAGGGACCTCCCACAGTTGCTTCGTCAAGCGAGCCTGTGCAAAAGCGATTCATACAGAGTCACATCGAGTCCCATCCGATGCGTACCATGAGGGACGTCCCATCATCTCTTTAGTCACGAAAGCTCACTACCAGACTGCAGATGACCTATATAGCGACCTCTCTGCCCTCTCTGCCACGATTGATGACTGACGGATCCGATGCCACTAGCTCCGCCGTTTCCGACACTCATCTAACGAGACATTGCCCATCATCTTTCAGAACCGGCGAGAGACCCCCGACCACCTTCAGGCAGGCCGGCGGTTGTGCCGCACACTGAAGTCAAACGAAGGGCGAACGCTCCTAAGAAATGTCGCTTTGATTAGATCCGAACAACTGCGGATGAGGTAACTGTTCGGTTCTCCATTCTTCACAGATGCTAGCCGCAAGTGACTTAAAACAGACATAGTGGGCGTTACGAAAACCCGGCTGCCCGAGTCGCCCGGTAACCTCGGGGTTGTTCTAACCGCGTCGGGACGTGGTGATGCCCCCTTCAAAGTACCCATTACATGCAGGAATCAACCACACATGTATACTACGATGCCGGCACAAGTGGTATGAATTGGTCAGTCATCTTCTGCTGCATTGGTGCATGGCTGCATTCTTTGGCGCATACTCCCAGGACTCATGACGACAATCATCGCGCTTACCTTGCCTGTGGGTTTTCGCTTGTGTTACACCTTTCTGCTATAAGCCTTCCAGGCACGACTGCAGGGACAAGACCTGCTCTTCTACAACTACGGCTTATCATGAGGGATGACATTGCGCCCGGTAAGAGGGAGAGTCCAAGGGAAGAGGATAGATGGTGCTCCCCGCTCAGAAAGCTGCTGTTGACATCAATGTCACATCATGAATAATGAATATTCACCTGGGCCATCTCCATGCGTCAAGCGTACTCCTGTTGTCCAAAGATCCGAGGCGCCACTCGGGGCTAGCATCGCTCTTAGGCTCCACAGATGCATGTCTTTGTGCTTATGCCATAATATGTTTCCCTCCCTTGTGCCTAGATAATTCCAGCTATACAATCAAGCACCTCATTGATGCACCTACAGACAACTATCTCCATTCGGTTGAAACCTGAGAATACTCGCTGCTATACCAGGTATAGGATACAAGGTCAACCATGTCCTTCTGCAGATCTTAGGTTTAGTATAAAGCCGGGACTGGATTTATATCACTCTCCCGCTGCCTCTTTCCTCACATTCGCTTTCACACTCTCAACATAGTCAACATGTCATCCTACGATCTTCCAAAGGTTGTGGTCTTCCTTCCTAACGAAATCACAATTTATCCTGACATGACCCCCCGTAGCATGCGCAGGTTCTTGTCATCGGTGGCGGACCCGGTGGAAGTTACGCCGCCTCTATCCTTGCTCGTGAGGGCATGGATGTCGTGCTGTTGGAGGCCACCAAGTTTCCGAGGTGAGAGTATTGCAGAATGGTATACCGCATATCCCGCTAACGTCCTTTCACAGGTACCACATTGGCGAGTCTCTGCTCCCATCTGTACGGCCTTTCTTGCGTTTCGTCGATGCGGAAGAAAAGCTTGTCTCGTATGGCTTCGCCCGCAAAGTAAGTGACACGTTCAATGAAGTGTTATGATTGATTAACGCCTGCTCTCAGCCCGGAGCCGCCGTTAAGTTTAATCAGAGCATGAAGGAGGGATGTGAGTGTATCTACATATCGTGACTCTTTCTGAACAGCGAGCAATGACAATCATGAGCTGACGGGGTTTTCCCAAGACACTGATTTCCTCGCCCTTGGCAATACAAACAATTCCTGGAACGTCGTTCGCTCTGAGTTTGATCACCTCATTATAAAGCATGCCGCCGAGTCGGGCGTACGAGTCTACGAGGAGACCCGTGTCACCGAAGTCAGGTTCGACGACACCACTGGCGTACCTGGGTACCCTCAGAGCGTGACGTACGAGACCGCATCTGGCACCAAGGGCGAGATTACCTTGGATTATCTAGTCGACGCAAGCGGTCGCGCAGGTATCATCAGTACAAAGTGTGTGGACTAACTAATCCAATGTTATGAATGGCGTAGGCTAATTATGCCGGGTAGGTATATGAAGAATCGCAAATTCAATTCGTCATTGAAGAATGTAGCGCTGTGGGGTTATTGGAAGAACACAGGAATGTACGGCAAAGGGACTCCTAGGGAGAACGCTCCCTTCTTCGAAGCTTTGACTGGTAAGCACATTTCGTTGTCATGATATATAGCTCAAGCTTGATGTTGGAATTCGGTAGACGAATCGGGTTGGGCTTGGTTCATCCCGCTACACAAAGGCGCGACGTCCGTTGGTATCGTGATGAACCAGAAGGAACTTAGCATCCGCAATCGCGAGCTGTCATCTTCCTCGTTGGTGGACCGCTACCGTTCTTTCCTCGAGCTTTCGCCAAGCATTCGCAGTCTCATTGGTGATGGAGAACTCGTTGTTGTCAAGAGCGACGAAGACGGCTCTAATGGGGAAGGGCCTACTATCAGAAGCGCGAGCGACTACAGTTACTCTGCTCTAGACTACGCTGGGCATGGATTCAGAATCATTGGCGACGCCGCTGGTTCGTGCGACTCAATCATGATTATCTCATCCGCATTTCACCTTGTACCACAGCATTCATCGACCCATTCTTTTCATCTGGAGTCCACCTTGCGATGACGGGTGGTTTATCCGCAGCAGCTTCCATCGCTGCCTCGATACGCGGCGATTGCACTGAAGAAGAGGCTGCAGCTTGGCACACTGGCCGAGTGTCTCTCTCATACACCAGGTAAGAGAAAAATCTACTTCTGACCACCGTGCTGTGTCTGAAGCGTTTGGATACAGGTTCCTGCTCGTCGTGCTCAGCGCGTACAAGCAGATCAGAGGACAGTCCGAGAATGCCCTCGCAGACATTGAGGAGAACAACTTCGATAAGACATTCGCGTTCTTGCGTCCAGGTATGCGCCCCTTTCATTCATCCACTCTACGTGACAAGTCATAAGCTTCGCAGTCATTCAAGGCGGTGCAGATATGGGTGCGCGGCTTTCCGAGGATGAAGTCCAGCGCGCTATCGAGTTCTGCTCGCATCTCTTCGACCCCACGACATCTGAACAACACAAGAAGGCCCGTCAAGAACTCGAGGCTTTGACTGGATCTGCTACCAAGGAGAGCGTGGCCAGCCTCTTCGACATCAACGCCCCGACTGTAGCCCCGTCTCAACTGGATGAACTCCTTCAGCCTGTTCGGGCTGTCGCTACTTCCGAGCCCTACGCCGGTGACTATAAACAGTCGGAGATCCGGACCGTGCTTGACAAGGTCAACGCTCGCAGGGTCATCCATATTGAGTACGGCAGCGATGGGTTCAACAGCTTGGAGGCGGAAGATTTTGGCGGGTATGTTTTGCGTTTGAAGAAGGGGAAGCTAGGTCTTCAACGAGTCAAGACGGCAGAAAGGCCTTCAAAGTAGTTCCGGTCGAAGCAATGATGATTTTGGGCTCAGGCTCAGGCTCCTACCCACCGCTGCTTCGAGTTGAGGGCGATATTACGAAGGAGGGGGTTTCACGTACTCGTAGTTACTATTAGTTACACACACTGGCCTGTACCCGAATAAACGCCCACACAAACCAAATCACGTGCATCTCAAATTTGTTCCCTCAACTCTCAGTAGCGGCTGGCTTCAAACACACACCGCGTTCCCGGACCTCTGGGTTGCACGTATTTAACCTGGATAGGAGTGGACATGTTTACGGCTAGTACTGAATGCTTTCAACTGGTTGGGATGCATAACTACATGGGAAATTTGAACTCTGAATAGGCGCGACCAGAAGACCCAGTCACATGTAGTATGCATCCTTCGCAGACACGCTAGTAGACTCTCGCAGTGACGTCGACCAGACACGTCAATACCACCAATCCATTTTTATTCAGTATCTAAACATACACATCTGTCACAGAATGAACAAGCTCACTCATTCACTAATAAATATTGCTCTATGACTATTATGCTAGTACTAGTGTGCCGAGAGAATTTGCGCAAGACACCCATCAAGACACTTAATGTTTCCACCTCCCCATCTCACTTGCTTGCTTCCACCATGACAAGCCATCCCCCGCTTCCACATCCAATGGATCCATCTGTGATGTCTCACATATGCTAGCATACATATATTAAGACAGTCAATGACATATGAGGTGAAGTTGTGAGCCATTGTCAGATCCTTGCATTACTGACACAGACTACTTATACATCCCCCTCCTTCATGCTCATTGACTGTGAACACTGGTGGCAGTGACCCGGACGTACTCAATCTGTAAGCAAGGAGTGGCAGAATATCAGATGTGAGTGCATATATGCACATGCTGGAGGAGCTGCAACTCATGTTTTCCTTCATCACTGCCATGCCTCTCTCTCATAGTAATCTCAGCCTAAGTCGAGTTCCGAGGATATGGATCAGCTTGAGGAGGTGGCATTCCAGGCTTGGTATGTTCTATTGTTCCAGTTGGCGACGCTCACCGTGACATTGACTCTGAAATTTGACTTGCCCTTCATTCCGTCACCCGTGGCAAGGTGAGTTCCTTGCACCTGCATGCCAAGTGTTGGCCAGACTTGGCGTAGCATTAATATTATTGTAGGGGCAATCTTCAGCAGGTAATAAGCGACATAATACGCCAGCAAGGGGGGAAGGGGGAATATCTATTATGGGCGGAGGATTTCATTGTGACCGTAGTTGTGTATTGGTGTACGTCTATATAGACAGAAATATATTGTCTATACTGGAATAGCAGGGTTCAGAATATCTATTCAGCTTATCGCTCAACTAAATCACCTGTTTAGTTGCATTTATCTCAGCAACAGGTCCATCTAGTTATATCGAGAGTAGC
>KN050190.1:13509-27494 GCA_000743315.1 Lignosus rhinocerotis TM02
GAGTCCGTTTGATGCCTTCCAAACGGGGGAGGCCTTGGGCGTCTTCGGACCGTGGTCCGTGTATTTGTATGTGTTTGAAGCCAGCCGCTACTGAGAGTTGAGGGAACAAATTTGAAATGCACGTGATTTGATTTGTGTGGGCGTTTATTCGGGTACAGGCCAGTGTGTATAACTAATAGTAACTACGAGTACGTGAAACCCCCTCCTTCGTGATATCGCCCTCAACTCGAAGCAGCGGTGGGTAGGAGCCTGGTCAACTAGTATTGTAGTGATGAAGAGAGTACTCCGCGTGAATCGTACAGTGAGGTCACGCGACTGAGTCACTGCACACTGCAGTCTGCCAGCACGCGCGTCTAGGGCCTATTAACTACTAGTACAATATTGATAGTATAATGTCATTATATCCATAAGTAATCATATCTTTTAGTCGTCCTCGGGTATTAAGACTCAGCATTATCTCCAAGACCCTGCCTCAACCACTCCTTAAGGATGACCGTTTCATAAGCCGTAGCAGCAAACAGAAATGAATGAGTGTCACTCAAAGTCTGCTGACATAATGATTCAACAGTAATGCCGACTCCGGGTATGGCAAGAATATCTCGTGCAATCCGGATAATGACTGAGAGTGGTCCTACCGGTTGTACAGCGTGAGTATATAGCATGGTAACCTCGTAGCGTGCACTCATCTTCCACCATGCAAGTGCACCAAGCTCATCTGCCTTCTGAACGCGCTTACGAGTGGTACGCCAACTTCCATCGCGTCTGATGGCAGGAGAGCCTTGAAGCAGTTGATGTTGCAGGACGGAATTGTTAGCGCTCAGTCATGCCATACTAAGTATTAGTACGGTAGTTTACTCTATCGCGTACTGTAATATACTAGTACCATAATGTATCGTACGGAACAGTATTTCGTGACCAGGATATTATGAAAGTGGCGGTAAGTAATACTATTATACTCGTATTACCAGATTACATTCAATACTATTCATATTTCTGTGCAGCCCTACGCGCGTCAGGTCATGGTCACATGGTCGCTACATGTGACTGTGATACTCTGTCACGCGGAGCCGCGTCGCGTGCGTAACACGTATCAAGTGTGAGCACTGAGGCCTGAGGGTTCCCTGTATTGCGACGCCATCATTGACATCCTCCCCTCCTGCTGATGATTGCATATCGCATGCATAGAACGTCGTGAACATCGCCCATGTCATATCGAAAGCCCTCAGAAGGTACGAGGAGAGCCAGTGGACCCTCCTCTCAACCCATTGGCACAAAAGCGCGTCGAAACGATGCTCCACCTCCAGCTAAGAAGTTGAAGACTCAACCTCTCAAGTCTGTGAGTTATATAGCCACGCGAAGTCTAATAATGTGTACGTGATGTAATAGCAATCCGCTAGATTGCCAGACCACCGATGTTTGATCTGACCGGTATACAACCTTCGACTCAAGGAAAGGATGTCAAAGGGAAAGGGAAAGATTTCTCGCCAAGCATAATGGGTCATGATGGCCCGAGTGAGTTTTGACACTAGCTCTACATGCTGTTTCTCATCAGGCTTTCAGTACACAGTTCTTTGTGGATTGACAAGTACGAGCCCACTAACGAGGTAAATGTCGACACTTGCGCCGCTGCACTGGGAATCTCTCCCTAGTCTGGGAGTAAAGATCCAGTACCCTTGTTGTAAAGGCATGTCTCACGTCGAATCAGGAAGAACTAGCCGTGCACAAGCGTAAGGTCCAGGACGTTCGGCAGTGGCTAGTCGAAGCATTCGAAGGTGGTCCCACTGGAAAGTTGAGAAAGTATCGAGTGCGTGTTTCTGTATGGATACTCTCGAACCAAATATGTACTGATGTGCATCTATCACAGCGTATCCTTGTTCTCACCGGTCCTGCAGGAACGGCAAAGACGGCGACAGTCCGCGTCTTGTCTGGAGAGTTAGGATTCGAAATCCTCGAGTGGCGGAACACAATGGATGTGCAATACTCTTGTACGCGTACTGATGATAGCTGGGATCAAGCCGGATACGAGAGTCTCTCAGAAAAGTTTCAAGCATTTCTCACCAGAGCTGCCACCTGTCGCCCCATATTTGCTTCGCCAATCGTCTCACCACCACAAGACATGCATTCGACCCAGAGCTCCTACATTTCTCAAAAAACTGCGTCCGCCGACTCATCCTTTGTGTCAACACCAAGCAGCCAAGCATCAAGGCGCCGGATTATCCTTCTGGAAGACCTTCCGAACATCCTCCACCCAGCTACCCAGGCCTCTTTTCATGCTGCGTTAGAAGCATTTACAGCAACCTCGGAGGCCAACTCTTCCCCTCTCATCATAATTATTAGCGATGCCGGGTTGCGAGGTGAGGGTGGGGAAGCCAATGGAACACGGGGGCGATCACGCGGCAAGGAAGCCATGGATGTACGGAACGTACTTCCTCCCAGCCTGGTAAACTCACCATATGTCGTGCAGATCAGGTATGCTCTGGAATGAATCAACAAAGTCTCGCTTGCTCATGATTGTCTACAGCTTCAACCCAATTGCTGTGTCGTACATGCGCATTGCACTTAAGGCACTATTGGATCGGCACTTTGCGTCTTCCGTAGCGTATCCTGGTACACGTCCGACCAAGGACGTTCTCGAGGTCATCCTCGAGTCGTCCAATGGAGACATCCGGAGCGCTATCATGGCTCTACAATTCGCGTGTACCGCCGACCAGAGCAATCGGAGGCCTGCCAAAGGGTCGAGGAGGAACACGAAACAGCACGGCCCTTCTGCAACTATTATGCTTGAGGCTGTAACACGGCGCGAACAGAGCCTGGCGCTCTTCCATCTGCTGGGCAAGATCATGTACAACAAGCGTGAGCCTCTTGCTGCTCGTCACCTGCACTGGCTGAAAAGCATTGGTATCTTAGGGAAGGGTGATCCGCCTTCACAGTCTGCATCTGCGAAGGATATCCGCCGAGACAAGGACATCGACGTAGGACTCAAGGATCCTCCGACACTTCCTTCGCATCTAGAGCATCACGAGCGGAAGACGAGTCGTGTGGACATCGAGGTATACTGAGATACGCATACTGGAAGCCTGGTGGCAGCTCATTCCGAGGTCCAGATGCTATATGCGGATACTCCTATTGATGCGTCGCTTCTCTCTCTCTACATTCACCAAAATTACACTCAATATTGTGATACCGTCGATGAATGCGAAGCGCTTGTTGACTCATTGAGTTGGGTCGACGCCAGCGGCGGGGAGATGGTATGTGATCATTCGACTACAGTATGATTGTACACGACTCAAACCGTTTGTCTGGAGCAGTGGTACCAAGCCAATCCGCACCATTTCCATTTGGTCGCCCTTGGTACGCTTCACGCCCTCCCGAGCCCTGTCCCCCGGCGGAATCAGAAACCATTCAAGCCAGCTTTCTTCGAGACGCTTCGGCGGCAGAATGAAGCCGAAGATGGTGTACGAGATGTGCAGACGTGGCTGCGACGGGTGAGTGTGCTAAGTCTTTAGAGTAAGGGATGACAAACTTCTAGTGCTGATCATGATCTTGATTGAAGGGATACTCGCCGTTGTCCTGCTGGATACCCCGGGATGTCGCTATGGAACTAGGGACTGTTCTGCGTGTGGGAGAAAGCTCAGGCATGAGTTTTCCTCTCGATGTCATACGACACCGTTGCTGACGTATGAACAGGGAAGTATGCAGAGCGCATACCACCCACTCATCGTCTCTTCTCCAGGCTCGAGTTCACCGGAAATAGCGACAACCTACCTGAACTGATCGAAGATGGTGACGCGACTGTTGAGCTAGAGGTTGAACGCGACCACCTTCCGTCAGCACCTTCGCTTGTCGACGACGATCGTCCTACGGGAGCGTCGTTATCTGATGATGATATTGAGGACTGGTAGTCGAGTATTGTTCGTCAGTCTCATGTAATCACTCGTGACGTATTAACTCTCGAATATACGCGTAGATTATATTGGGAACGGTCATGATCAGTTACAACGGCACAGCAACAAACACTGTCAACTGAACTTCGCCGCAAGTCGCGATGAACGCTCCCTGTATGTCCGTGGGGCGGTCAATGCTGGTGTTGTCCATGACACGCTGCGCAATTCTCGCGTTCAACCCTCACGCGCCCGCCGCGCACGGCCATATAAGCGACTAGTGCACTCGCGAGGCGTATTGTGGCGATGTTGAGCGAGGTCACCGGCATCCTCACGATCAAGATCACCAATCGTTTACGTTCAGCAGCACGCTCGGCCAACCATCCCCCAAAAGCCCTCGCATCCGTAGAGATGTCTGCATTCACTGACGCCACGACACAGACGGTCAGCTGCAACATGCGAGGCAGGAGCGCTGCCCCATAACCCCGCATCGCGCTGACCACGCCGTTGAACGCGTGCCGGCCCCCGATGGTCAGCGCGAGGACGTTCGGGAAATGTGCGAGAAATACAGCCCAATGGGTGTATTCCGACATATGCTGCGCGACGTGGAGCTGGAGGTACACGAGCTGTGCGGGGACGACCAATCCCGGCAGACCGTTCAGAACATGTGTCGTGAACTCGGGGAGGCGGTTGATGCCGTTGTTGGCATCCTCCATCGTGGGGATGCTCACTATCCAGTTGCCGCCTCGGATCCTGATATCGGGCACGCAGCAGCGGGCACCCAGCTCGAGCGACAGGTCGCGCGTCTCGGCGAGGGCAGGTAAGGTGTCGAACCTATTGTGCGGGAGAGTATCCATGGGCAGGACTACATCCTCGTTATTCCACTCCGGAGGGCATCCATCATATCGGGCGTCGATGGACAGAGTCGCGCTCGGAGGTGTGATGATGTTCGCCAGGTTTGCGGGCATGTCGATCGCCAGCTCGTTCACCCAAAGACCACGCAACTTTGGGAATTCCACGACTGTAACCGTTTTGTTATGGAGTTGGTGTGCTCCGGGAAGGGCGTTGAAAAGGTCCAGGTCTTCGAGGTTGGGACACGCAGACAGGATCTCGTAGAAGTACTCGCTGTGCTTCTGCTTCTGGCTCTCGACGCCCCAGAGCGACTGGAGCGTCAGATCCGTCAAGCTATGTAGCTTCGAAGTCGGTCGCACAAAGATGTCGGCGACGGAGAGGGTGCGCAGATTGGGCACAATCTGTGGATCGAACGTCAGGTCGTTCTCGCTCGCTACGGCGCTGCAGAAGATCTGGAGCGTCTCCAGCTTCGGACCCATGTGCATCAACAGAACCTCGACGGTCTCCGCCTGCGACTCCTCGAGTTCGACCGTCAAGTGGAACACGCGCTGTCCGTGGAGCTGCACTAGCGCGCAGGCAGCGGACATGTCCAGTGCCGATCCGTCTATGGAGACACTCAGGCTCTCGTCCCCTGCGCGCTCGAAGAAGGTGTTGACTGCGTCAGGATTGTGGTGCTTCACAGTGATGTCGATGGACGACCAGAGATCCGGGGTGGCGAGTGCTACCTCCCTCCACCGATGGCAGACCCAGCTTGCTGCTGGTACCCACGACGCCTGAAAACTGTGGCCGTGGCTGCCTATGAAGCACTCGCGCGAGCGCAGAATTGTAAATATAGTCTTAAGTATCCGGGCAGGAAGATCGGCCGCATATGACGTCTTGACAATTTCTGGAAGGCGGGGTCAACCGAAGGGAACAGCGGTAAGCTACTCGTCACTCACCGACTTGGGCATTGCGCATTTGCATGATGTTGAAGTATCGGAAGCGAGAGGCGAAGTTGGTATGCTGGTTGAGTGGACGGGAAATTGTGGACGCTCCTGCGGTCTTATTGGAACTGGAAGCGAGATCAATGCCCATAGTGTTCCGATAGACAAAGAGTTGCGTAGATTGTCAACAGTGCTCCTTTGTTCGAGCGACCTTGGTCAAAGCGGTAGTTGTTTTGACAGTATTGATCTATTGCGTACGTTGTCTTCACGCGTGGATTGCAACCGAATGATTCTTCACCAGGATCTCGTGGTTTCCTTTGTCTCTCGTTGCTGATTCAAGTGCACCATGAGGGGTCGAAGGGCGACACCAGTAAGCTTCTTCAACGCAAATACGATCCACTTCAGTCATCCCTGCCGAGTCTGTGCGTGTATAGCTGTGGGATATAACTAACTCGAACTTGTGGCACGGCTTACAATATTCTGAAACCATCCCGAAGCACCCTGAGTGGCAATACAGCGGCCGCAAGTGGCACTGGCACCAGCGTGACCCCTTAGGCTCCAACTTCCAGGTGTTTTCAAAATGATAGTCCCTTATTGAGAATGCCTGCTCAGGCGGAGTTGGCTCGCCAAAGATGCCTATTGGCCCAAGAGCAAGCTATCCACACCGGAAGGACGCTGAAAGTGGAGGATGGGGCAGGATGGGACAAGGGATCTAGTAGTACAGACCATCCAATCAGCCATTGGTGCCTGTCAGGGCTTTACCAATAGAGCTCTGGCTGAACAAGCATTTCTAGCTACTAGTAGTAGCGAAGGACTAACGTCCCTCCCTCTTGTCAATAGGTCCTCATTGTCTGCCTAGGGGAGACTAGCGAAGGACTATCGTTTCGGTAACTGCTGTCAACAAACACAGATGTGCGTGTGCTTGCTTCAAGTTCTCATCAGAAGAGACTAAGTAGTCCTCACTCGTCCACTGGCATGCTAAGGCGTGAGCGGGCACCACCGCCGTATTGGAGCGAGTGTCGTCGTTGCCACCGTGCGCTCCGAGTCCGAGTCGAATGCATGCTCACACTCTGTCTCCAATCCTCCGCAGGCCGCCGGCCAGTGACGACAGTCTTTGCATCCAATCTCCAACATGCACGCGAGGAAATGACGTCAGACACCGCCTGCAACATATATAACGGAAACACCGACGAGCTGCCCCGACCTCATCATTCCCTCTCGCTCACTCCTACCCAGCTGCACATACTGGCACTATGCAGTCAAGTAATTTCAACAACACAACCTCTGGCACGCAGGTCGGCCAAACCGGCCAACAGCAGCCTGCTGGCGAGAAGAAAGACTGCGACTAAACGATCACTTCCGCCGGACAGAAGCTCGGCATTAACATCGTACGTTTCCAGCTCAACAGTGTTTGATGTACTGTCACTAACAACAATATATGCTACAGAGCGACAAGAATGCCGACACAGTGAGCGACTTCGCGAACAAGCAGTTCACCAATACACAGGGTGAGTGCGCATGTTGGCCCGCATGGACCTCTATTCACAATTGCGCCACATTTGTGCAACTCAGGTCACGGCTTGCCTGGTGTACGTTAGAGGCTGACGACAAACAATAGCCAAACATCGGACCATGTGTATGATTAGTGCGGCATGTATGAAGGACTTGTGCCCCCCACACGATTCAATACACTTGAGTGGTGAAACATCGTACCCACCACTTGCTATCATTCTGCCGACTATGTCTCAAGCTCACAACGTGCGAGCTGTAAAGGCAAAAGATAAGCGGTTGTAACTTATTGTTCTCCAATGTTTGCTGCGATGTTGAGATGTTGGCTGAGACTGGATGAAGGGGTCAAACGGATTGGCAGCCTGCCACAAGCCATACGACGAAGACATGTATTGTTCTGTTCCGCAGTAGGCATTGCATGGGTCAGTCTCAGCTCCAGGACCCGGACGACTCCACATTCCGAGGAGATCTCTGACTCGACGTATGGTACTTCCGGTGGATTCCGACGCCTCTCGAACACGATGAATACCTCAGTATTATGTCATCTGTATATGAGGTAAAGAAAGAAGCTTGAAAGAAAGATGCTCCTCAGGGTCTTCTTAGGCTAGAAGCAGAATAATAGCGAGAAGGACTAGCATTGATATATGGTGGTATTAAGGATTGACTGACAACAGTACTGCACAAACGGAAGAAGAGAGATGGCGCAAATGCCACATAGATGTCACTTACTAGTGAGTAAGTATGTGTCCCTCCAGCATGATCACTACATCGCGGCCAGTATCAGGAACGGATGATGCTAGCGCTTCACAGACCGTTTTCCGCGTACGGATCGCACTTGTGGCATTGTCGATGCTGCAGTGACTCTGTCAGTGGCTGGTTTGGGCGTTGCTGCGACTGGTGGGGCCCGGGTTCTGGGCTGTCTACCTCGGGGCGGTTTACCTATGGACGTGCCACGGACTGCTGACTGTGATCTTCGGTTGTCGTGTTGCAGGTGTTGTGGCTGGAGGGCCTGCGATTGTTTGCTGCTGCGGCTTGGGCTGGTGGCGCCTGTGGATTCTGGAGGGCCTGCGATTGTTCTTCGGACCGCCGGTCTTCACCTACATAGCTGACGCTCACTAGCAGTCTTACGGTTCTGGAGAACGTTAGCCAGTGGAAGCCGGAAGATTCTAGGGTGGTACTAACTTGACCTTTGTTTTTGTGCGACCCTCCTCCCCCTCCTGATTATCATTTCTCGCATTGGTAAGAGGTTCTGACGCTACACCTTCCCCATCTGGTTTATATTTCAACCCCCAGTGCTGCTTTGCCTCCTCTTCTGATATACCGAAGAGTTTGGATGCCTCCATAATAGAACTTGTTGTGGCCTCATTAGGCCCAAGGTGTTTCTGTTGTAAGCTGTATGTTACATGTCAGTAGTAAATAATACATTGAACTTGCGGGATCTACGAACTCAGGACGATGATCAAGCCACCCCCTGCTAAAGGGTTCATGAAGTGGCATACTTTGTGATGTTCACAGCTGGTAGAAATCCCTTGTGGTATACTCGGATCCGGAGGTAATATATACCGTGCTCTCTATTATGTTCAAAGTCAAGGGTCATGCTACACGTCAGACAACGCTTGGCACTCGTACCTGTATGATGGAAGAGAAGTTTGATTGTGCACCTATGCTACACATCAGACAACACGTATTGTATGAGGGGAGAACAAGTTTTATTATGCACCTATGCTACACGTAGTGTTGTGCTTGGCCCGACCTAAGGCCCTCAGGCTGGCCAAGCCGGCCCTGTACAGACTGGGCCAAGCCAGGCCAGCGGACAGGGCCTCAGACGGTCTGACGGCTCGGCCTGTGGTTTGAGAGGCCTTGGGCCAGGCCACTGCCAGGCCGTGGCCTGCTGTACCGGCGCTTCGCGAGCGCTTGTACTACCAAAACGGGCCCAGAGGATGTGTTCGGTGGTGAGCACGGTCGCCGTACACTGCTGCAGCTGGGCACCGTTCATAGAGCACGGAGATACACGGTAAGTACTGTTCAATGTCAGTAGAACCTCCTCCACCTACCCCACCAAGCCTCTATGTGTACTCACACTGGTATAGCTCAGGCCCAAGCCGGCCGGGCCAGGCCGTGAAATACGGCCTCCGGCCTGGCCTGACCACCTCGCAAGCCTAAGCCACCACGGGCCGGGCCAAAGCCCGGGGCTTTTAGGCCGAGCCGGGCCCGCACAACGTGACTAGCTACACGTCAGACGACGTCTTGTGTGTACGTTAGCTAGGTACAGAGCTAATGAAACTTGGAGAGGGGTGCTCGTATGATGGAAGGGTGAGTGAGGGTTAGCTATGTGACCTGAGAAGGGTACATATGTAGTATGTAAGCTGTGTACGGGTGATACTGACACTAGCAGTAGCAGCGCGCTGACGCTCAACGTGAACATATTGTGTCTCATTGTCTATGGTTCCCAGCACGGTATTATGTGACCTCGATGAGCAGAATCTTCACGGCAATGTAAGAAAAAAGAGGGATCGTCCGGAAAGAACTCCTACGCATCATCCAGCATAGCACAAATGCACGAATGAAAGAAAGAGTCAAGGAATGCGCCTCAATCCACTGACTTTCGCACTGAGACACGAGTTTCGCAGTTAAAAGCGGGTCGAATCAGCCGACTGAGCAAGGGAGAACTGTTCATTGTCATAAAGGACTCGTTTTCCCTATACGACACAAATGCCCACCACTTGCTATGAAAATTCTGCCGACTATGCCTCACATCGTGTGAGCTGGAAAGGCGAGAACTCAGCGGTTGTAAACTTTTGCCCTTCAATGTCCGCTGCGACGTTGAGCTGCTGACTGTTAGACTGGATGAAAGAGCCAAATGGAATGGCAGCTTTCCACAATCCATACAACGACGATGTGTTGTTCTGTTCCGGCGCAATAGGCATCGCATCAGTCTCCAGGACCCGGACGACTCCAAATTCTGAGGAATTGGAGTCAAGAATTTCCGACTCGACATAGACTCGGGTAGGGTGAACCCCTTCCAGAACCTGAACATCGAAACGTGAATATGTTGGTGCAGGATAGTAGTACCCGTGTGCGTAAGAGACGTACCGCAATCTCCACATTGACGGCATCACCAAAGACGATGCACGACGAATTGGTGACCATGACCGTGTCCTGCAGCGAGAAGCCCACGCCGCCCTGGTCTTCGATATCGACACCGGACCCATTGCCCTCGTCGACCTCGAACCAGAACTTGGAGATCCCGCTTCCCTCGTCGAGCAACGTGAAGTTTTTCGTGATAGGGCCAACGCCGTACCAGACGACGGTGAAGTCACCGTCGTTCTTCGCGGTAGCGACCATGGCCGAATTGTGGCCGAGCTCAGTCGAGTACGACGCGTCCGTCTTCCCCGTGCGATCGGCCCAAACGAGCCTGATGGAGCGCGAGTTGCTCTCCGCCATATCCCAAAACTGGCTGCATTCAGACATGACCGGAAACGACAATCAGAGAGGGACGCACTCACACGGATCTGGCCGGAGAAGTGCAATGTGCCGTCTCCGAGATACTTTAGCAGCATAGACTGCGGCTTCACAGGTAGAGGATCGATGACATCAGTGAGCTGTACGACCTTGGGAACAGTATCGAGCATACGCGCGAAGAGATTGCCACATGTAGACTTGAAGAGCTCAGGATCGTGGGCGAACCTTGGTCGAGAACATGTTTGGTGAGTCTCGCTAAATCTGATACGATATCATCACGACGCACGAGCTCATGGTTGCATTGTTATCGCTCCCAAAAATACGCTTGTCAGAGTTTGTTGTGTCGTTGTGGCCCACGACAAGTGGGTTACTAGTCGTCTCATGGATGTACTCGAAGGCGCTATGGAAAGATTCAATAAAACACATGAAGCTCTATATCATTGAGGTGAGCGTACACATGGTTGTCGAAAGTGAAAGGCGTGCTATCGAACGTCGCTGAGACGTCAGGGACACCGGCCGGAAGAGCCACGATGTCCGGGAATGCGCTGTGTTGGACGCCACCAAAAGAGTGCCCGCACGCCACGAGAGTAATCATCTCTGTCTGCGTGAAACCTTGCCTGGCGAAGGCGGCGATGTGGGAACTGAGATCCTCCTGGGGTTGCGGAACACCAGGGGTGTCGGCGGCTGTGGCATCGACGCGTCCACCACGGAAGGGTACCTTAGGGCCCCCACTAGCAGTTATAATCAGTAAGTCGCTATCAGAGAGCGTAGTCGAGAGGGGAGTAACCATTGTTCGATCGCGGTCTTTGCACCCAGAGCAAGGGCATCAGCAACTATGTGAGATACGTCAGCTTTCAACTTGTGGTTCTCACTGTATAGTAGTCACCTGTCACGTAGCGATTCGTAGCCAAGGTAAGATGCCTAAGTGAGTTGAAGAAGCCATCTCCTGCATTCTTGGTATTGCATCAATACACGTGTCCTAGAGGCTCAAGTAATCTAGGAAACACCTCGGGTCTGTCCATCTCAAACTGGATTGAACCATCGAGACCGCCAGAACCGTCCTTGACGTTATGAGTAGCCATATCGTGATAGGCCTTGACGGGATGCGAATTGTCACTCGGGGGCGCAACAGGATTAGAGTAATGTACCAAGACGACGCACTGTCCTGATCCAATCTGCGGCATTCGAGCGGTTGACTGTGTCACCGAACCCGAATGCATTGCATGGTGCGAGTGCACCGGCAAGGATGCCGCGTTCGTTGAAACCATGCTGGTCGTAAATCAGGCTCTCAAGCTCATCGAGCTTGGGATTCGGCCAAGTATACGCCGAAGCCGAGACGGCGAGGAGGATGAAGCTGAAGAATTGTCGGCTACACGACATGATCTCTGAGAAGTGCGTAGTCGTCTAGAGTTGCATGCCTCGCCGGAGGACTTTTGTACTGCGCAACGCGAAGACAATATCCAATTCATGAGAGGTTCTTGCGGTCAGGGGGATCCGCATGCGAGCTGGGATGTGATGAAGATGTCGGAGAATTACAGTATGGCGCTCGAGCGCTAAACAATTCGCGCCATTGACAAGGAGTTACTAGGATAATGCAGGCATTCCCAGCTATTCCGAGGACTCAGTGCGATCGTCTACTCTCAAGGCCTCATCAACGACCCTGCGAGTCACTAGAAGGTAGGAGTTATAAGCAGCGAGTGACATTGACAGCCGCACCGTCCTTGCAAAATCCCAATCTCACAAGCGGTCTCATGCGTACCACTGGGCATCACTAGAGACACGATGGCTCGCCTTACGGGTAACCTCGGACACTGTGAGGATTTTGATGCTTGATAGGCCGGAGAATGTGCAGGAGGTGTGCTGCGGTCAATTTGATACGTGTACGTTATGCAGCAGTCAGAATGCGTCACAAGGCTCGAGGGGGAAGCAAGATAATTGCAAGAAGGAATCTTGACGGTTTGGTCTGGCCATCAGTTCAGTACCTAGCTGAGTCACGTCAGTATTGGACTCAGCATCGGGTCACCAGAACAACACTGTGAGATTGTGAGAGGTGACGCAGCAACAGCGATAGAGCTACAGAAGTTTGCTTAGCGCTCTGCACGTGGATATATAATTCAAATTGGAAGTCAATGGCAATATTGCAACAGTTGTGACTGACTATAGTGTCTTATGTATTCTTACTAGTATTTGCTTTATGATATCACCTATAGCCTCTATAGCTATTTCCTTGAAGTTGTCTGTTCTGTGTACTTACTAGAGTCTATTAGAGTCTATATGGATGTTGACATAGCGGTCCAACGTCATCGTTTTGGCCTAGCTCATTGACAACAGATGGATCCACTTACATACGTCTCCAGCTATGATGTCATCCTCCGTTATCCTTATATACCCCTTCCTCCGTCTTGCCCTTTTGCTCATCCACCGCACACTTGTATCAACAGCTCCACCAACCACTGACTATCAAAACTCACACTCGTACACCGTGTCTAACACCACATCCTCAACCGGCATTGACTATCAACTCACACTCGCACACCGTGTCTGACACCACATCCTCAACCGGCATGAATACCGAGTACAACACCGGTCCCGCCAGCGGCACCCACTCTGAGGCCTTCAACCAGAGCCAGGATCGTGGCGCATACAGCGAGATGCAGTCCTCCCAGGGCTCGGGCGATATGGGCGGTGGCCGTGGCGCAATGGGTTCGGGCGTCGCTGGAGGCTACGACGGTACAAGCGGCAACCAGCAACAAGTGCAGACGGGCGAGAAGAAGGACTGGCTCGACAAGGGCATCTCCTCTCTCGGAGACAAGATTGGCGTGAACATCGTGAGCTCACGCGGCCGTGTCTTCTGCAAGATTTATGTGCTGACGGCAGGGAAACACAGAGCGATAAGAACGCCGACGCTGCTGGAGACTTCATCAACAAACAGTTCACGAACAAAGAGGGTTAGTAGTCTCTAGCGAGTAGGAATCGTGGTCACTTACCAACGTCCATATAGGTCGTGGCCTCCCTGGCGTTCAATAGACGGACAATGTGCACTAAATATGAACAGCATGGTCTGATTTTGTATAATATCCACCTTTATAAGGAGTCTCCGTCACACATATGCCCCACCTCATGATCCTCCGAGGAGAATTGAAGCGGGATGTATGATAATAGTTCGAAATATGACTGAGCATAGTAATGTAGCAACTGTAAGAGCGATATAAGAATACGACAATGACTTGGTCAAGAAGCACACAGCGGCTCGACAGATGCATGCGGTCTAGACAATCGACAGCTTCAAGGGGTCGGTCAATCGGTCAATATCGTGAATGACAACAAAGTCACTCTCACCTCTACACTCAACAAACCC
>KN050191.1:0-12308 GCA_000743315.1 Lignosus rhinocerotis TM02
AGCACCCTGTTCTACACTGAGCTTCCTAGGCACGGAGCGGAGGGTAGCGGTACTTGTCGAGCAACGACGCGGCTGAACGAGCGGCGAGCGAGAGAGTGACGGACATGGGCCCTTCGTGGCCGACCGTGCGGGAGCATATCTTTTCAAGGTCGGGATGCGACGGTCGTGGCAAGCGCTCGAGATGCGTACATAGCACTTCGAGGATGCCGGCCTGTCGACCACAGCCAAGCCGAGATCTTCCATGTGGAAGCGACATCCGATAGTTGAGTTCCCGGAGTGACAAGCCCATCTTTAGACCATCGAGGAGGCACTCGTGGAAGTGAGCTGACCAAGAAGTCAGCGGATGGTTCACTAGTCGTGACCGGTACACGAGGACGAGGACTGACCTGTCGTTTTGCTATCCGGGGACACAACACCTTCCCTCGCGTACATGCTGGCCCTCAGAATACCCGCACTCGCCACTCGGAAGAGCTCCGCCCATGTGGTATAGTGAGTGGGCTGTGATGTAGGATGACCGAGTCGAGAGGGATCATATGCATGTCACGTCGTTGCCGCAGATACCGCATGAACGTTAACCCACCGCGGGTCGACGTTCCCCCTCTCTTCGCAAAATCATCTTCAGCATCGAGCATGTGCGCGAACTGCCAGTGAGCGATGTCTCACGAGACGACGCAGATTCCAGAGGATCCTCTTGCGCCGGAGTCCACGTCATGCGGTCGCAGGACAAGTCTTCCAGAGTCGGGATCGCGTCCAAGACTCTGAAGAAGTCGTGCATGGAGCGGAACGTGACGCCTGACGCGCGACCAGGACGTACGCGAGCTCGAGCCCGCGCAGATGCGGGAAGAGCTGTCCACTGCACGGGATGATCTCGGGAGGGAAGTGTGGATCAGGACCGCCGACCCACGTCGATCTCATTGCGCAATGCGGAGCAATCTGATGTCCGGATTGCAGCAGCTGACAAGGGCCGAGAATCGATGCTGCGGATACCGCGCGTGCAGTCGAGCGATACTGTACAAAACGGAACAGAAACGCACGGCGAGCGCAAATCGAGAGCACGCAACCGTGTCAGTGCACAGCTGTGAAGCGTGCATCACAGAAATGTCTGAGATCTTGTCATACATGCGAAGGCCCTTACAATCTGATTCAATCACATTATAAGGCCCGAGATTATCTTGATCTCCCAATTTGATGTAGTGGCACTAGGACTCTGTCGAGCTCGTTGCAAGGGCCTTGTAAGTGATCAAGTCTGGTTGTAAGCTATATTATCATTTCAAGAATCACAAGTGCTTCAAGGATCATATATGTAAGGATGCATTACAAGCATGCACAATTATGGTTGATCTATTCACTCAGCTTCCCTTCACATTGCTGCTCAAGACTACAGAGGGACAGGCAAACGGAATTCAATAAATATAGACAGTACATCACAATGCAACTAGGCTAGCGTATACTACAGTGATAAAGCTAGAGATACGTGAAATGTAACATGTAGCGCAGACAGCTGATAACGGGCAACAGGCTATACACAGCAGGGAATAAAGAAGGATGGCAGTACTACCGTAGTGATAGCTCCACTCAAGTTCCAGTCGTTCAGAGCACAGACATGAGTTCTAGGAAGCACACAGGAAGCCAAGGGTGTCCAGAGAGGCACAGAGCAAGTTGACTCAGCCATAAGTCCAAGACATGTGCCGCCCAGGAAGACAACAGAGATTGCAACCCAGACAGAAGTCGCAACCAGTCACCTAGTTAGAAGGAGGAGACGACAGATGGGGGGAGAAAAGGAAATTGCGCCGACAAGCCTATATCCCATAGCAAATTCAAACCCCGGTGGATAAGCTGTATAGCTTTGATGGCGGTCGCCGGTATAGCTCGATGTTGGATGATGGATGGAATGGACTCGGAGCACGCAGATCAGAAGGGCCTGCATGGTCGTTGAGAGGTTGAGGTAAGGATGAGCCCTCTTGCAAGAATGATGCAAGGGGGTTGCAAGATGTTTGTAACGACCGATATCATGGTGAGCGGCTATAATCTGGTGCAAGGCTCCGATCACCCAAGAATCTTATTTTGATGCAGGCTAAGTATTCTATTCACTAATAATCCCACTTTTGTCGAGATAACTATCGCACATCTTCTTAGTCCTGCGCCTTTTTTGTGATGTGGGTTGTATGAATAACGCTTGAAAAGACATGTCGTTTCGAGTACCGTACGTATGGGGGTCTGTGCGATGTTCGTGTATCACGTATCAGCTGTCGTTTCTTCCGCAACAAGTCGGCCAGGTCAACTGAAATTGATAGAATAAGCGATGAGTTTAGACACATCAGATAGACTCACACTGGTGAACGTCGCAGTAGCTAAGTTGCTCGTTCGGATGGGACAGTGGTAGACTTCACCCTCAGTGAATCCACCACTCTCCCATCCTTCGCTTGTATTCTCATACCAAGAACCCTCTCACGTTCGCGTGTGAGGGGTTTGTTCCGAACCTACGCTTGTATCAAGTTCTACCATATGTAGTAAGACAACACCATTTGGGTCCAGCTCTGCCACCGTGAAGATCCTTCCCCTCCGCCAATACCATACACATGGCGGCTTGATGGGGTCCGTTCGAACAGCACCCTCTACCTAATCCAATACACTTGCCCGGTAGGAGACACGACTCAGTGTATAGTGAGTCACTAGTAGGGTCGAAGTGATTACCCGCGCTGCGATAGGACTTCAGGAACTGCTAGTTAGTAAGGGTCGATGGCGTAGTTGGTTATCGCATCTGTCTAACACACAGAAGGTCCTCAGTTCGAACCTGGGTCGACTCACGCCTTTTTGTCCTTAAATTCCTCAAGCTCGTTATCTCCATGGAGCTGACTCCGACGCGATTGCCCTGATACAGGATATCTTTATTTTACCCCATATTTCGTCTTCATCTTCACTTGATGGTTTTAACACTTGCACAACATATCTCAGCTACCGCTTTGCCGTCTATGTTACGCATCTGTTCACCGTTCAATCGAATGCGCGCTCTCTGACAATGTGACGCATCGCAATGCGCCTTAATAGCAGGGTTGCAGTCATGACTTCCGGTCTTCCACCGTGGATCCCGGTTCACGTATACTGCATCCCTCACCTATACTCAATGATCGCTTGCGCGCTGTCTCTTGAAGCGTCAGAGGAGCTTATATCTCCCTATGAAGGGATAGATAGACCTGACCCCGAGGGCAGTTCATCCAGCGTCAGGCGAAAACCCATCGACCAGGTGATGGTACCGACACCGGTGGAATAACGGAAGCAATCAGGTTTGCCATGATTCGTTACGAAGCTCCAGATCATTTCTCACCCAAGAACGGACTGCTTGGTTGGCCGTGGACGGCAAGGATAACGTTACGCTATCAACTACTTACTCACTGGTAATCCAGCCAGTCCGCGATGCCGACAAGTCTGGTAACAACCATCGACTGACAAGCAGCTGCCAGTTCTACAGGCAGCTAATCCGGTTTTGGGCATACAGCAGCATACAGCTGCGAGCGCGATTCATCGGGATTCCACCCAGGCGATCACGGTTGGGGTATGTAAACTCAGTCTGAACTTGATTTTTGCAGAAATATCGCGCCTGGGCGAGATGACATCGAAGTGCAAATGCTCCCACAATCAGGAGTAATCCAAAGGTGCTCTGGCCAACTGTACAGTCGCCGCTCAATTATCAATCTTGTTCACCGATCTGACTGTTATTGACAGCAGCGAACACAACCTATGGATCATGCAGCATAGCCTGAGATGTCCTGGGCCAGCTCACTACGACACGCTTCTTCGATCTGACAGGAATACTAGAAGCGTCTACATCATTGTCCCAAATAGCCCAACTTTGACAAATAAGCCGCCCAAATCAGTCAATCATCAAGATGCCTCACGCTTCTGGAGTGTGGCACAACTTGGTGTACAACGGAGCCGCGCTAAACAAGATGAAATCAGGGATAATATACGGCCTCGAAGGCGACATCAACGAGAAGGCGTGTGGCGTCTCCAGGTTGACCATCGGATTGGTCATCCATCGTTTTTAACGTGGTCCAAAGCTGTGTGCCTCACGGCTGTAGTTTGATGCAGGAGAGGTTTATCGTAGTGCTGTTCAACGACAACGCAAGGGTGGCATCCTCTCTATCTACACAGAAAATCACAGCTCACTGACAGATATTCGCGCTTTCCAGGATTGTCTTAGGCTTCTTCACGCAGCCAGCATCCCACTCCGCACACGCTCACGACAAGGCATACTTCGACAACGTTTCCGAGGAGGCGTTCGGGGATATTCTTAACACAAACGCAGTCTGCCGACACTGGCTTACGTTCGTCTTCCTTCCGCTACTCGAGAAGTGACGCCGATACCAAGCACTGGCTGTGCTCGGTTTGCTCTGCAAGTCATCACGACAACGAATATGAATGGCCGGACAAACATCACAACTGTTTCCCCTGTGATGATTCTTTGCTGTACTGCCAAGGTGCACGCCTCAGGACCCCGACAGGTCTGCCGGCTGAACCCCGTACATGTTCCCCAAGTTGGCTCTCGGGCACGCGACGGCCCGCACGCATTGCCCCAGCTCGCCATCAGAGTGGACGGGATCGCTTCAGGGGTGTTCGCCACCAAGATGAGCTAGGAACAAAGAACGCGCTCTGGTAGTCTCGCCTCCCGCAAGACGTGAAGTTCGCCCTCGAGGTACCTGCCTCGTACCCTGTGGAGCCCAGTGCGCAGCGTTCGGGAAGTTGAACGGATCGGAACATAGCGGCGTTGGTGCTGTTCTTGATTGCAAACAGATTCGAAGATGCGGAGATGGTCTTGATTGGCGGGGGTGTTGATGTGTTCCCGTTCTGATACAACCGAGTGGTCGACGCTGACATATCTCATACATAGGCTCTGCTCAGGCATCCATCAGACCATCTTCGCACTGATGCACGATGTCATTTCTGTATACAACTTCCAAACTACTGATAAACACGATGAACGAAGTGGACGTCAAGTCTGGCTACTAATACAATGAGTGAGTAACTCCTGAAAAAAAGGTGAACGAAGCGAGACTCGAAAGTGACTACTAATACAATGAGCAGAAAGCTCGATGAACGAGGCGAAGATCAAGTATGACTACTAATACAATGAGCAAGTAAGAGGATTAAAAAACGAACGACGAGGAATAATTGCACTGAAAACGAAAATCACGCAGAGTATAAAATAGTAACCAGGGGTCCTTGGAGGACAGCGCACAACAGCAGAGAACGCAGGATATTGCAACTGTGGAGTTCCACAATCAGCGATCATGAAGAGGGCGAGGACGAACGCGACTCACTAAGACCGCTGTGGAACGATTGGGACGAGCCTTCAGCTGATGATGCAGCTTGAATGATTGGAGTTGCCCCCGCCTTTCTCTTCGTCGACAAAAATCTCCCCGCCTCCGAACGGCGCTGAAGAGTCCTCAGCAGGGACGGGAACGGTGATACTGAAGAACGCGTCCATGGGATAAGAGCGCAACGATGGGTGTTGGCGTGTAGTATGGGAGGATAGAGCGGAGAGAGCTGAGAGAGCTTGCTGTGATCACGAATGGCACAGAAGTTGTGGCGGGGGTATGTTGAAAATGAAATGTCAGCCAACCTGGACGAGCCTAGGGTTTCCCTTAACTTATACTCACGTACTGTTGCAGTACGGAATTCCGAAGGTGAGATTTCGCCAGGTACCAGTTACCGCACATATGTCTGACTTTTCCCCATCATTCTTGATACTTGGTATGTTGCCTAGTTTCTGATCCACTTACTTTGTATGTTGTTCCGTCCCGCTGTTCCTCTGCGTCCCTGGGAGCCCGTGAGTTCCCCTCCATTTTAGGAACAGTTGTTGATGAGCGCTCTTTGACTTGGCGCTCCTGATCGTGGAAGGGTAGGGAATGCCAGGGGGCAACCAGCCGGATGATTTCTGACATCACGCTGACTGGTACCCCCACTCAAATCAGTGTCAGGGGTCCCTGACAAATGTTTCCAGTGCGAAATCCATTCTACGCTTCATAACCAACCCTATGAGTACACAGCTGCTACAGGAATCGGTATATGGGTAGTAGTACCTACGAGCAACGATATAGTCTACTCAGATTTGTGGCAATCATGTCCATGCAAGCCCAGATGCACTCATTTTCTGCGAGGAAGAACCGCCCGCTAGAGGCGCTCGTGAGCTCATATCTAATCGCAATTACAGGTTGTACCTGGGTTGTACTTGGACTCAGCTTGGACTAGCACGTCCACCTCTGATGCACGCGTCGACCATCTCCCTCCTTGTAGATCATAATGTAATCAGAATGTAATGATTATTCTTCAGACATCTTTCTGCTCTCTACCGTGCAATGGCTAGTGGAAGTGGAAGCCAGGAAGAACTCCCGCTCATTGGCACGGCCACAGCTCAGACACCCGCCTCGATATCTATAGCAATCTCACCGGACAACGTCGTTCATACGTTCTGGGATGCTGGCGGCGTCACAGAAGCGGGGTAGAGCGAAGTCAACAGTCGTTCCGGAGCCACAGACAAAGGCACGTCGTACGAGGAAGTAGTGTACAGGGACGAGAATAGGATGCGAACGCGAGGGAATCTTGAACTGTGGCGCGTCGCGAACTGGCGCTTGCGTAATCCAACCGAGTACTCCCCCCCTCGGCTGGTGTTCGGGGTCCAGCGCTAATGCTTTGAGGGGCAATGTCAGAAATCATCCGGCTGGTTGCCCCCATGGATTCTGACGGGTTTACAACAGCGCAGTGGGACCATAGAGTCCGCCGTGGCCAAGCGTACATATCCTCTGCTGTGGTATCGCTGTCTATCTGAACGCAGACCTTGCCTTGTAGTATCACACACGATTTCGTCGTCCCAGACAGTGGCGGAGTGCGATACTTTTTCGCAGCGGGAACTACGAGGCAACTTATGTAGAAGGTTATTTTGAGCACCGAGTAGGTAAACCCGACTCGCCTAACGAAGAACCCGTTGGTCCACGCTCTAACGAGCTGTTTCTGGATGGATTGCCTCCTGAGGACGCATGCCTGTGGTTCGTGAAGATAAGATCTAGGATGACTCAGCGGAATCAAGGTCGACGCTCCCGGATCAACTATGTATCTTACTCTACTCTGAGCTCAAACAGCGGCCCATTCCGTCAACGTTTCACACTTTGACTTGCAGGTCGTTCTTACCTATGCACGCCGATAACAAGCCAACCACGACTAGCTCACACCGTGTTCACGTCTGAAGCTCGGGTGAAACGTACTTGCCGAACTCCGAGTTAGGCACCCTCCATTCTACCCCGTCGTTCGGTGGGAAACCGCACAGTGAGTTTCCTCTCCTCATAGTATCACAATCATTCCGTAAGCTCTAGAAGCAGCCCCATAAGGGATAGTTGATGGAACTCTCCCAGTTGTGGTCGGCTCGGTACATGTCTGTACTCGTCCAAGCATTTCTCTCTCATACACATCACCAGACGGACTTGCTGGTCGGGGACGACAGAGAGAGAGAGGGAACATGACGGGTAATGGGGGTGAGTCACTTGTGGAGCCTGAGAGTGATCGCGAAGGCAGGGAAAGCCGAGTACACGATGCGTGGGTGAGCGGACGCACCACGAGCATCATTCAAGAAGTTGGATGTGATGAAACCACACGGGGGATACAAAATTAGATCTTAACTGTTCGGAGGCACACCTACTGCATGCAGTTAGGAGAGAAGTGCTATCAGCGTACCTCGTTGCCCAGTATTGTTAAGCAACTTATCACTGATGGCGTTCGTTTGACCCAAATCTCGTGAGTCTGAAGGGCGAATGCCATTAGTGCAGTGCGCGAAAGCCACGCCAAGTATTTCGACAATCTCACATTCGAGAACATCTCGACTCGGACCTACTGTGCGGCTGGAGGATTCACGCGCAAGGAATGTATCTGCGGGACGATAAAAGACCCGTTAAGAATGAGTAACGTGAGTGAGGAAACTCGGCGTATCTGATGTAGTCAGGAGGTTCGCAACCTGGGTGTGTAGGGGAAAATGAGTTCCCCAACGATCGGATGAACCTGTCGAAATGGAGAGTGCTTACTGGGACCAGACAAAACTCACAATCAAACGTTTACTGACCAGCTCAGACAGCGTGTCGTATGGCATGTACAAACGCATAACACGAAGGGCACTAAGCAAGTTACCGTGCCGGTCTCAGGTCAGTGGAGTTCGTGAGGTCAGTGAAGTTCGTGAGGTCGAGACTTGCATTCTTGGCCCAAGTCAGTATTGACACAATGAAGGATGGAGGACGAGATAAGCAGCGCGTGGTCCATACACCCATATCAGAAGGGTGTGCATACTGACTGTGCGAAGCTATTCAGTCCTGTCGGCAGTCCCATCATTTTGAGAGCATCCGCGTCCACTCAGGCACCCGCGAGCATCTCCAACCGTCGACGTTCTATTGATGACTGCGGAAACTTCCGAGTTTGCATTGGAGGACCACCCGAGTCCAATGAGTGATTCCACAAACGCCCGTGGGAGGGCGTGGCCATGACGGGCATAGGGTGAGGACTGAGCACCCATACCTATGGTCACACCATCCACACCCCGCAGATTCCCCTCGAATCGAAACTCACCTTCGAGTCAGACTTGAGATATGCCAGACCCATAGCCAGACCCGACGCCTCTCTCAGGCTCGCTTCCTGCGATGCTGGTGTTTCAGCAGCGGTGCATGGGATGCCCTTGACTTCTATGTGACACAGCACCAGTCTCTAGGATATTACAGGAACAGCAGGGTACACACCGTTTTCTTCTCCCCTCTTCCTGTCCCGATAACTGAGAACCCAAGCCCTCGCACGCAGAACTCGCACCCGCACCCACACCCGCACCCTGACCCTCAGCCGGAGCCTCAAGCTGAGCCTCACCCGCGATCCTCACAGCACCTTCTCGACAAGACCCATACCCTGCGCCTCAAGGATCTCGCGGATAGGATCGCAGATCTCGCTCGAGTACGGCGCGAGCACGCCTGGGGTGCTGATCTTGCCATCGAGCACGAGCTGCACGGCGATCCCGCACGGCACGCCAACGTAGAGCGCCATCGCCGAGTGTCCCGAGGGGTCCCCATACGCCTCGAGCGTGGATGTGATCGTGTTCTGTCGGGAGTTGGTGGGCGTCAGCCTGGGTATATACACTGTAGCGGAGAACCGGGAACAGTGAACTGTAGAAGGAGAACAGAGGGTGACAAGGAGAGGCAGAAAGAAAGGAAGAAAAAAAAGAGGGAGGGAGAGAGAGCAACAAAAAGAGGAGAAGAGCAGAGAAGACACGCACCTGCCTCCCATCCGCCCACTCAACGACAAACTTGTGCTGGAGCATGACGAGGTCGCGCTCGCCAGGGGCGTAAGCCATGAGCTCCTCGAGCCGCGCGCAGAGCGTGTCGAGCAGATTGCCATCGCGAATCGCGGCGGGCTCGGCCGAGAAGAGCCCGATCCACTTGAGCCCGGCAAGGATCCGCCTCCTCTCGCTCTCGTCCGGGAACTCGCAGAGTTCCGTGACCTTAGCGACAAGCGTGCTGTTCCGGGCCCCAGGTTGAGATCAGACGCGTGAATGGGTGTTCAGAACAGTGTATAGGGTCTGCGTACCTCTCGCTCGCATCGGCTGCGCCGATCGCCCTCTGGAAGATCTCTGCCCAACTGAGCTTCCCCTCCAACCACGGTTTCCTCTCCATGTCCATCCACCCCAGCGCGACGAGCGCCTTGACAAACGCGGGGAAACCCTGGTATCGGAGCGTGCCTCGGACGACGGTCTCCGCCTCGGGAATACGGTAGTATTCGCGGAAGGGAACCGAGTTCCGGTTCGGGTAGGCGACGAACGCGTACGCTGGAGTGATGAAATACGGCTTGGCGGTGCTCATCAGCGATGCGCCGGGCACGTCGACTTGCTGCCCTTTTGCGAGGTAAGAAGCGGAGTTGAGGAGCGCGAGGAGGCCGCCGCGGGGGGACCAGGAGAACTTGTACCCCAGCGGATTGTTGGAGCACTCCGGTGCGGGGAGACCGCCGCAGTAGGAGTGGAATTCCTTGATCTGCACCGGAGGGGAGAGGGGATGTTAGTCTCTGTGTGCCTGCACGTGCAAAGAATGGGGGTGTTGAATACCTTGCCTCCCTTGGCGTGTACCTCGTCGATGGTCTTGATCGCGTAGAGGTGGTCGACGCCAGGGTCGAGTCCGATCTCGTTCATGACAACGATCCCGGCCTTCTTGATCTCGTCCTCAAGCTCGCGGATGCCGGGGCTGATGTAGCTCGTCGTGACGACGTTCGTCTTGCCCTTGATCGCAACCTTGATGACGTTGACATGGTGGATATACGGAACGAGGGAGATGACAAGGTCGTGGTCCGCAATCTGCTTCTCGAGCTCGGCTTGCTTCGCAGGGTCCTCGGAGCCGGCATCCAGGGAGAGAGCGGTTGTGTTGCGGAGGTCACCGGCGAGAGCCTGCGCGCTCTTGAGCGTGCGACAAGCTACAGGATGTGAGTGAAGACCACGCTGGCGGGACGTGCAGCTGCTTACCGATGGTGAGCGCATTGTCTGGGTTGCGCACGACGTACTCTGCGCACGGGCGCGCGACAGCGCCGCTCCCGAGAAGAAGGACCTTCTTCGTCGGCGGACCAGCAGCCGCGTCCGGGCCAAACTTTGGGCGGACATCCTTGCCCTCCTTGAGGAGCGCGCGTGCGAACTCGGGCAGGATGAACGCGGCCTTGTGCACCTCGGCGTTGTAGTACCGAGTGTTAGGGACTTCGCGGAGAGGCTTAGGCTTGGACAAGTCCCGCCCGGCCTCCTTGGAGGCGACTATGAAGCCGATCTGCCCAGAGGGATAGGTGGGGATGGTCGTGTACGCGTACTCGGCGACGGGGAAGAGCGAGCGGGTGGTCGCGAGGAGGTCCTGGATGAGTGAGAGGTGGAGCCAGAGGCACTCGCCCTGGGTGGAGATGTGGCCCCCCGGGGTGAGAGCATCGCGGAGGAGCTCAAAGTAGGGCTTTTGGAAGAGGGACGCTGCGGGGCCGACGGGGTCAGAGGAGTCGGTGATAATGACGTCGTAAGTGGAAGTGTTGTCGGCGAGGAACTTGAAGCCGTCGCCGACGAAGACGGTCACACGGGGGTCGGCGAGAAGGGAGGACATGTGGGGAAGGTAGGTCTTGGAGACGCGGATGACGGCCTGATCTATGGGTGAGACGGTGCGGAGGGTGAGAGATGGTTCAGGATGAGGGTACGGACCTCATCAATGTCGCAAAGAACGACCTCCTGAACGGTGTCGTGCTTGAGCACCTCGCGCACCACACCGCCGTCGCCACCACCAATGACGAGGACTTTTTGAGGGTTCGGGTGACTCGCGAGAGGGATATGGGCGATCATCTCCTGGTACCTGCCCGCCGTTGAATGAGATCAGTTAGCGATCTCTCAATCCAAGCTGAGACTCGAGGTACGTACGAGAACTCATCGCTCTCTGTGCACTGGATCACACCATCCAGTACAAGAACGTTCCCATGAGTCGCAGACTCGAAGACGAGCACGTCCTGGTAAAGCGACTTCTCGATGTGGAGAATTTTGTTGACCTTGAGAGTCATCGCCTGGCCCGGCCATTGAGAGGAGATCTCACGGAACCAGCCATCTGGAGTACAGTCAGAGCTTCAGCCTGGATCTGGATAAGAAGATGCAAGTGCATACCTACGATCGAAGGGTGGGTGAGGGGAGCCATGGTTGGGAGTGGATGGAGTAAGTTGGAAGAGGACTCTCGCTCACCAGCAACACTCCAAATTTTGACTCGAAGAGCAGCCCAAGTCGATCGAAGGGCAAGAATAAGATAAGATAAGATAAGATTGTCTTGCATCTAAATCTCCAGCGCTTCCGTCCTCACGCCGCCTCATGCGCTCTTCAACGCCAAACGCGGAGAGTCCTGTCGACAGTGGAGATTCCCGCTCAGGTACTCAGGCTTCAGGTACGTCCCCGCTGTCAAAGATGTGTCTTCGGCACAAAAGGCTAAGAGAACCTACCAGCGTACTCACATGCATCTCCCCGCAGCCGCAACATAGCACCAGAATCGCAAAGCCAGCCTCTGTAGATCGAGTCCGAGGGGATCCGGACTCAGTAACATGGACTGAAAAGAAAGTACTCACCCACCCACAACAACTCGTTCAACATATTACTGTAGCATTTCGATCTATTCGAACAGTCACGCGTCACAGGCCCCCTGTTTGTTCGAAGTTTACAGCCATGTCATCTGTCACAAGGGCCGTGTTCGGAACGGCCTGGCGAGGGTCTACCCATTTTGGTCTACCCATTTTTGGCGCCG
>KN050192.1:0-17373 GCA_000743315.1 Lignosus rhinocerotis TM02
TTGAGCTCATACATCGGGACCCGTATCAAGATCTCATTTGGGTCAATTTTCTGGCCCATCAAGACCCCAGAGAAGGTGTGGGTGTTCCTTGACGTGCTCATGGAGCTCAGCAGTCCCTTCGTGAGTATTGAGCCTCTGGCCTGCTGCCATCTAGCTGAAAATATTGCATTCAGATTCTCAGCTGTGCTTCGCCCTTTGCCGTCGTTCCTGACGAGGTCAAAGAGAAAGTGAAGGTGTACAGGAAGGGTATCCTGTCGCCCTGGACCCCTCAACAGCTCATCCTCGACCACCCGGCAAGCACAGTTCTTGACCTCTCACAATTTGACCTCAACATCCCGCATCACGCTCACAGACTACTGGCTGGTTCGTCGGACATGGAGGGCACAACGGTGTCATGGAGGCGATCTCTGCAGGAGTACCTATGTACGTGATAGAATGTGAACCTGTGAGGCAAGTCGCAAACGACTGATAAGTAAACCACACAGAGGGAATCCTCAGTCAGTAATGAGAAGACTATATTGCATAATCCAAGTACCTGATAAGTAAACCACACAGAGGGAACTATAGGTACTTGTAAGTGACGCATATAAACCATAGAGTGAATGGTGCTTACTCCTCAGTCAGTAATGAGAAGACTGAGGAGACGAGTCCCAGAGAGTCCTCCTTATATACACTACAGGAGCTGCATGAGTAAGCAACAGAAAGGAGGGCATGTGATGTGTCTGAGTCAGGATGAGTCAAGTAGGATGAAGGATGACTCAGACGACAAATAGAGTGGTGAAGAATGATCACAAGGTCAAGTCTAGTACAGTCCAGAGATGACTAGACAATGTCTAGAAGAGTCCAGTCTGTAGTAGAACGCACTGGAAAGTACTGGACAAAAGAGAAGCCAAGTAACCATGTGTCTCGTAGAATATGTACCTAAAAAGGCAAAGAAGAACCATAGCCATAGATCTATCCGAGATGCAGTGCCCATAGCGCCTAATGCGCATCTATAGTCCATAGTCCATAGTTCAACAGTACGTACTCTATCTCACAGGGCTTCGTCGGACAAGTGCCTCACTACCTCCACTCGTAGGATTGTGTGGCCATTCGCGGCCGACCAGCCGCTCAATGCCGTTCACATCACTGAGAACCTTCAGATCGGATACGAGCTTATTGAAGTCCGCACTGGGCTCGGACTCAAGCCGATCTTCTGCACTGGATACACGCCCAAGGGCACAATCAAGGCGTTGCAGGCTGAGGCCCGTGAGGTACTGAACAAGGCTGCACCCCGACGTCGCATCGCGAAGACGTGTTCTGCAGCTTCTGCTCTCTCTTCATGTCTGCTCAATATCAGCACTGTGATTTCTTCCCGGAAGCTGGTGAAGATGATCGTGAACTACCTCATAGTCAGCCTGAAAGCAATGATGAAGAGTCTCACTACACAGATTATGATCCACTGATAGCTAAGAGGGTATGTTGGCATGCCTTAACCGCCGGGTCTACCATGCTAGTGAGTCTGACTGCATACACATTACTGAGAACATTACCTGATCACTTTGCAGTGCTTTTAGTGGTGATAGGATTATGGACGTCTTCCGGTTGTTGCTTGGCAAGAGCAACGGCAAGAGGAATGGAATGGTCTTTCCTGCACCTGTACCTGCTATCACGGTACAATCGAGCCCGAGACAAGATGCCTCGGCAACGTCCAGTTGCCACTCACGAGGTTCCATGCCTGTCCTGGTGAAGAACTCAGTGGCCATGTCCTTTCGTGTTTGGGAGGAATTGTAGCCGTGGTCCACAAGAGCGCGATGGCGAGTGTTTTCGAGGTTCTTCCAAGATACCCTGTGTCACTGGTCATTGTAGTTCTCAGAATGCACGACGTTATCCGAGCATTGTGGCGGCATGAGAGCTGGGAGGAGGTGAGAGAGCAGAACACGTCTTCGCGACGCGACATCGGGGTGTGCAAAGGTGTCTGTATTAGGCAGGCAATCTCGCCAAGTAATCTATACATGTGGGCCTCGCGGGCGCCAGGAGGGGTGGGCTGAGCACTGTGACGGTGACTAATTTCAAATAGGGGGGGAGGTAGGGGCGTAGGATTGTGTGGCCATTCGCGGCCGACCAGCCGCTCAATGCCGTTCACATCACTGAGAACCTTCAGATCGGATACGAGCTTATTGAAGTCCGCACTGGGCTCGGACTCAAGCCGATCTTCTGCACTGGATACACGCCCAAGGGCACAATCGAGGCGTTGCAGGCTGAGGCCCGTGAGGTACTGAACAAGGCGTTCGGCGAAGATGGTGCAATGAAGCGGCAGAGGTTGGTGGCGGTCCAGAAGAGTTTGAAGAGTGCTTGGGAAGATGGTGGAGCGTCTAAGAGGGATGTCAGCTTGTTCTTGGATAGCCTGTAGGCTGAGGTCCCCCCTCGCGCCTCTGCTGTCGAGAGCAGGTTTGGAACGATGGGCCTTGACATACTTCTTTGGAGTTCAACCTCCATGATTATTTATACTCGTATATTCAACTTGGCATGTGTCACTAGTGCATGGAAAGTGTGCGCTAGATGTGGATTGGGAGTCGCATAATATGCCGCAGGATGCGGCTAGCTTCACTGTGATGGACAGTCGTCGTCATCAGACCGACGAAGGAAGATGACCTCAGGAGAATGGCGATGCTGGGAGGCGTTGTACTTACTATGTAATTGCTCGTATCAATGATTTTTCAACTCTGAGTACCGCACTACTTATTAGGAGTTTGTCAACGCATACAATCTCAGTGCTTCCACCCACCGTCTCAATGAGAGAGGTCCTAGCCGGCCCCGGGGCGATCTGACTGAAGGAAGCATGAACCAACGCTGGTCGGGTGATAAGACACGCCGACGGTACGACCGCAGCGCTCGTATTGTCAGCGCGAAGAGCACGGACAGTATACTAAAGAGCGCGAAGAGCACGGAGGCTACAGGTGCAACGTGATTTGAGGGGTCCTCCAGTTCACCAAGTCAAAACCGGATTCGTGTCCAAGTTTGCATGCAGAGCTGTGCCACAAGCTCCGAGTCAAGGTGGATGCGGTTAAGCTATACTCATCGTGGGATATCGCTATGCACTGTTCTGTTTTCTAAAAAGACAACTTGAACAAAGACCGCTGGTGCACGCGCATTCGTTGAAGAAGTAACCAGTTAACCAGATTCTGTGCATGGCCTGGCGGTGCTTAATTTCCTACCTCGGCCCTTGTGATATGTGCCCATGGAACTTGTCAATGGACACATTGGACACATTGACAGTTCAAAAGTCCACCGTTCAACTCCCTCAGGCTCAAGTCTTGCCTCTGAAAGTCGAACGACACGTTATGACACACCACATGCACGCGAAGGTTTGTGATGGCGACAGAACTACCACGCCTGTCCCACGTACATAGGTCAACAGTCGTACGATTACCGAGATACTATTCTCCCGTCGTCCACCGGCGTGAGTCACCGTCTCGCGCCCTGCGTATAGCATGCTCGTTGATGAAGTCCCACCTCAGGCGGAGTGCAGATGGTAATGTTTATTACTCGGTGGGAACTGACTAGATTGTAGAAGCAAGTGCGAGGCCCGGTTCACTGGCAGTCATGATAATCTCGCACCCGCAATGCTCCGATCGACTGCAGAGTGGGGCTGTACAGGGAACGTGAATCTCACACTGGCTGTTCTTTCTACTGCGTGCGCGCGCCTTACGTCTGTCTGCGGCCGACGTCCACGCGTCCCGAGCGAAATCAAGAGTAGCGACTATATAAGAGTCTCAAAGGTTGAACCCTCTGCAAGTCAACCTCGTTGCACTCACTTCGCCCCACCTTTCCTCACTTTTACACGCGATAGATACCTTCTATGGCTCCCACCGGCAAGCACATTGTTTGCTACGCTACTCAGGCATGGGGTATGTCTCTCTACCTCTCGTTAACCTTCATGCACTAATGTTGATGCCTACAGGTCATGTACGCCCTTTGATCCATCTCTCCGCACGCATCGTGAAACTTCGCCCTACTACCGTGACATTCCTCACTACGAATGCCTTTTATGAGCGCGTCAAGACTGAGCTGTCTCGTAGCTTTGACCAGGATTATCAAGATGATGCTGAGCGCATTAGGTGCGGGTTCAGTCAGTCGTAAGAAAATAAAGAACGAAGACGTCGACTGACACCGTCATCTATCCAGGATTATTTCTATCGGAGACGTGTCCGGGACCATCAGATCGGACGAGGGCGATCGATCCTTCGAAGATATGTGGAAGATCATTGACAACGAGCGCGAAATCGTATGCGCACATACTACCGCGCGCTACCCACCTTTATCCAAGCCGAAGGCAGTGATATTGGACGTGAGTGAGAAGCTGTATCTCGACGACCTCTTGAGACAAATCATTGACGAACTCCATTCGACTGCTTTCTCCATAACCAGTTCTTTGCTGTTGATCCCTTCTACTCTATAAAGGCTATTAGCGGAGACGGTATGAAGATCTTCAGCTGGTATCCGGGTTTGATATATGGTATTTTCTACCTTTTCGGACCGGAAGACTTTGGTGGTCAGGGAAACCTCCGTGTCAAGGCGGAAGAGCGAGCTCGTCTCACTGGCAGGACCCATGAGGACATAGTACAAGAGGTGGTAGATCTGTGTTCTTGTCTCTCCGCGATAACTGACTCTGGCAGATGGCTTTCCAACCTGAAGGCAAGGTCGTTCGCATCCCAGGCATGCCGCCAATGTACGACTACGAGTATTTTCCTCAGGAAGTGAGCCGTGCTCGTTTACAGACCTCAAGAGGTGCTACAAGCTGACCACACCTCAGTTCGCAACGCCTCAAGACTTCAGCTTCAAGGTTTTCCCTCGTGTTCATGAGTGAGTCTTGGTATATTCGGCATTCAATATGCAGATGAAAGTGTGACCCCCAGGACTTTGGAGAAGGCAGATGGACTACTGATCTTTACCCCGGAGACATATGAGCCAGAGGCAGTCGCGGCAGCGAAGGGCTGGTTCGCAAGAACCGGGCGTCATGCGTACGCGACTGGCCCTCTCCTGCCCTCTGCATCGCAAGCCACAGCGAATGCAAACGAGAAGAAGTTATCGAAGGAGTCGAATGTCATTGAGACTTTCCTGGATGAGACGTTAAAGACCTCGGGAGAGAAGTCCCTTGTTTATGTGCGTTCACGCTTAAAGAAAAGATGGCATATGCACTAAAGTAGAACAACCAAGATCTCGTTCGGATCAATATTTTGGCCCATGAAGACGCCGGAGAGGATGTGGGCATTCCTCGATGTGCTCATTGAGCTTAACATCCCCTTCGTAAGTAGCAGATGCTTTACATGTTAGACTCAAGTGACCGAGACGCCTGCCGTTCCATGCAGATTCTTAGTCATGCATCGCCCTTCGCAACGGTCCCTGAAACAGTCAAGGAGAAAGTGAAGGCGTATGGAAAGGGTATCTTGTCCCCGTGGACTCCCCAGCAACTCATCCTTGATCATCCGGTGTGTACATACACTCAACTCTGCTATCCTCACCCTGACCCTCTGCGTAACATCAACAGGCTACCGGATGGTTTGTCGCGCATGGTGGACACAACGGCGTCACGGAGGCGATATCGGCAGGAGTACCGCAGTAAGTACCTCATACGGCAATTCACCTCAGTACGGGAGATGCCAAACGCAGGCACAGGATTGTCTGGCCATTCGGTGGAGATCAGCCGCTCAACGCCGTGCACATCGCGGACAATCTTCAGATCGGCTACGAGCTCCTGGAGGTCCGCACTGGCCATGGCCTCAAGCCGATATACCGCACTGGGTACACGCCGAAGGGTACGATCGAGGCGCTGCAGGCGGAAGCGCGTGAAGTACTCGCGAGAGCATTTGGAGAAGACGGTGCGAAGAAGCGGGAGAGGCTGGAGGTGATACGGAAGGGCGTGATGGGCGAGTGGGAGGATGGTGGGGCATCCAAGAGGGATGTTAGTGCGTTTCTGGATAGCCTGTAGTTCTTCAGTTTGGGAATCTAGGTACGTTTCTCTTGATGACAGTATCCCCAACCTCTGCTCCAGTTGGTTCTTGAACGTACATCGCAGCTCAGACGGTTCTGTACTAATGATCGGAATGATATTGCACTGTTCAGAATGGTCGTTTAACAGCTGTTCAAGCGCTTTCATTGATCGGTGCCAGTGTGCATTGCATGCAGGATGGGCGAGATGCGCACATTACAAACGTTGCATCCCACTTGCTGAGGGAAAAGGCACACATCCGAGAGTGACAGGATACCAAATGCGAAACAGGATGATTCAGCATGATGCGTACTAGAAGGTGTCTATCACATATCATCACAGTTCACAGGTAGACAAAAAAGGTATCACTGAGCAGTGTGCGAGTATCCGATGGGTTGGCCAGCGGCCCTTAGCGAGCAAAAATAACGATATGCTACAAACATCTAATATATCACACCTCGGCCGCCCATCGGCCGTCGAGGCTTGAACGATGGATTTGCGTTCAATTTTTAGACTTCGTGCCGCTGCTGGTCGTGGTGCGGCGTCATAAGCTCGATCTCCTCCAAGGGCATGGGCGAGCTCGTGGTCCGACTCAGCGGAGCCGGCATCGTCACCGCAGCAGGCATGGCCGACATGGGGGGCATGCCGGGCATGGGCGGGATGTACCCTGGAGGGGGCCTGGGGGTGCCCACTGGGGTCTGGCGAGGGCCAGTCATGTACAGCTGTGAAGGTAGTGAGGGGAGAAGGGGAAGGTGCGGGTATTATGAGCTTCTTCCGCCGCAGCACAGCCATGCGTTTCGGGTGTGTGTACGTACCTGGTCACGCTCCCCAAACACGTCTTGCGAGTCGTCAACTGTGACAGAGCGCAGAGCCAGTAGTCAGTCACACCGGGCGTTCGGAGGTTCACCATCGGGACCGGGTAGAATGAACGGCGAACACGCACCGATCGCCGAGTTCTGGTCCGCAAATGTCCAGTCCGATTTGGGGATATGCAGCTCCGACATCGAGCTGCTTGTCGTTGGCTGTCTCTTTGCCTCGCGTTCTTGGCGGAGGACCTCTTCATATGGGACCAACGTGTACTTCGACGGGCCCGCACTCGCGTTGGGGTTTCCCCCGGGCCCGTAGATCATCACCTTCTCCATGGACGCCTTGAGTGCGCAGATCCACTTATTGCGGCGTTGGGCTTTCAGGGTACCTTGCTGCCAGTTGCTCTTGTACTTGATGTCGGCGCGCAGAGTCATCTTCTCTTGCCCAGGCATGTCTGGGCATCTATTCAGTACATGGAGGGGCACCAAGGTTGACATATGCTCACCGATAACATACACGTCGAAAATCGGTTGGTAGTCTCGGCGTTCAGCTTTTAGGAAGGACAGCATCAAATCACGTAGACGTTCAATCTGTTGGAAAGAGGTGGAATACGCCTGTGATCCAGCATTGTAGTGAGCAGATATTCGACCAATCTGCCATACGTTTTGTCACTTACGACATCGAAATCGAACGGCTCAGACATTTGAGAACTACGACGGAGGTTGTGAATGAACTAATCATGAGGAACTAGGTTCAGCAAACCGTTGACACTAAACAAGAATGATACGCACATTGCCGTTGAGGACGGTGTTCGGGGCTTGCACTAGACACGCATTGCCATCCAAGAAGATCGTGCTAAACAGCCGGATTTCTTTGACGGTGTACGTGTCCTTCCCAACCATCACCCGGTCGCCAACATCGTATGGATGTTTGATGAACAAAAAGATGATACTCGTGAGCACCTCCGCAAGGCTGCTTCCAATCAGCCAACTGAGACCTGTACAAAGATGACAAGAACATGATGAACGTTGCGAGGCAGACAACCACATAGGTATAAGGCTGCGTACCGAGAACAAGTGTCCCAGCGCTCGCGATGAGCGTGCCAATTTGCGCTTCCTAGAACAGCTTCAGCGTCCAGGAAAACCGCTTGTATCTTTTCGGGGGGGGAGCACTAACCAGGGAGACGGCGAAGATGAGGACCGCAACGATGACGTACAGAGACATCAAGATGTTGTCCAGTCGCCCGACGGCGCTGTCCAAGTCACGCATCGAGTGTTCAATGGACAGCTGTTCACGGTGTACTTCCCTACACGCTCATCCCGAACATGAGCAAAGAAGGATGACCCAGCGCGCATGATGACCGAACGCACATGCATGCCATCTCGATCTCGTCCCGGGTGGCATCTCCGTTCATGTCTTTGTCGAATATCGCAAATGCATGGTCGGCTTCTTCATGCGTCGGGAAGAAGCGCGCGATGTCTTCCACATGCAGACGCTCCGCGCTTGGACGGACAAACGAGTAGAACAGACGACGGGCGAGGAGCCTCGACTTGTTCGCGGATTCCAATGCAGTCTTGACCATGGCCTGCGGTGAGTTCGGCTGCAGTACGGAGCTGTCGTTTATGATCGCGTTGAGTTTGGACAGCGACGCTACGATGAGGAGCAGATACGTACGTTCCAGCAATCTCAGACGCTACATTGCCCAAGACAGTCGTCGTTGTGGTCGCGGCATCGCGCACGCCCTTCAGAGCCTTCCTGAAAATCTTCTGGGGGTTAATCATAGTTTTCCGCTTCGTATCGGTCGGACCATCGCGGAGGGTGTCCCCACGCCAAGGGATGTCTGTCGAATGAGTATAGAGCGTGACGAGGACTTTTACAGCGAACTTCTGGTCCGCGATGCGCTCTGAGTAGGACCATTCTCGCCGTAAGTCTCTGGACTGCGAGAAAAGTATTGTCGTTCCGTACCTGCATACGACCGTTCGTGGAACTTGCCCGCGATCCACTGGATCGATATCTTCTCGAAGAACAGGAGAGCCGCCGACAACAACAAACCGAAAAGGAGCTTCCCAATGACATCTATTGTCCTTTGAGAGCTTTGGTTGTCTGTCTTCTGTCTGCCGTTGATCAGCGGCGCGTATGAAACCCAGATAGTAAGGCTCCAGGCAAAGAAAGCGGCGTAACTGTGGAACGTGTTTGTATGAGTGCTGTGTTGGTGTGTGATAACAACGGCCGGGGCTCACCGGTGAAGAACATCAAGCCAGTCTATGTACTTCCTTGCACCCACAACAACGACACCGACCGTGTTACGCAAGATATGGGGGAGGATCATGCTGGAGACAAGGACCAAATGGTCAGATCTCCTCCTCCTAAAACTATTATCACACTTACCTAGTGGCAAGCGCAGCCCACCACCCTGCAGGACAATAAGCGTGAGAATCCCCGAGTAGATTGATCTCACATACCAACCCATATAACAGTCAGCCATATGCTCCAGAACAGGAGCTTGACTCCGTATATCTTGAAAGAGACTGTTTCATATACGGCGCCCTTAGTTAGATGCAATGAAACTCACATTCCCATCAGAAAACTCCGTGAACTGGAGGATCGCTGGAATCCACAGGATCCCAAGAACGGGTAGAATGAACAGAATCCACCGAGTCACGATCGACACGTTCAGCAGATAGTGGTAGAGTTTAGTGATCTGTCAAGCCAGACATTAGCAAGTGGCCGCACACAGACTCATCGCCGGTCTCCCACTACCCCTCCCGAGTGCCAAACCCCCGCCCACAATCAACGCAGAGTGACTGACGATAAAAGCACGCACCTTGTTCTTCGGCATATCCCCCTCCGCAAACGCCAAGTGGGATTCGCTCGCGTTCCTCGAATCGAACTGCTCGTACCCCTGCTCGAACTTGCGCATCCCCGCAAGCAGGTCCCAGCTCCCGTTCCTGTTCCTCGCAAAGTCCGCGCTGTCCCCCGACCCCGACCCCGGGCTGGGCATCGGCATTGGGGGCCTCGTCCCTCCTCCTCCCCCCATGCCCGTCCCTCCCCGTGCCTCTCCTCTCCTGCCCCCAGTGCTGCCGCCGACCGGGTACGTCTGCGCGCGCTCGGCGTCGTACTGGCGGAACGAGCGTGAGAACGGGACCGAGTCCTCCGCCATGTCCCCGTGCTGCAGCCTCTGCGCCGCCGCGAACGAGACCGCTGCGGGTGGTGCGGGGGGTAGTACGTCGGCGAGCCGGCGTCGTCGTTGAATGGGGAGTTGCTCGAGAACGACTCCTCGCGGTCGTGAGACTGGGAGGACGGGGGACCGTGATACGAGGGGCGTGGAGCTGGTTCCCCGGACATGGGGTCTTGTCTCTTGTCTCTCTGTGGCTGCCTTTGACGGTCACTTACTTTTACTTACAGACGGCGCGCGCCGGCGATTGGGAGTTTGTATGCAAGTCTCGAGAGCTCTGTCACAATGGCTTTTGTGGTTTGGCCTTTTCTACAGAACTTCCGCTGTATCGAAGCGAGAACGGTGACTTGACACCCGACGGGAAGACGGCAAAGGGCTTGTATCACCGCGGCTGAGAACTGCTCAGAGTAGCTGTGAGTGAGTACGTCCCGAACGTGTAGCTAGGGAGCGCACTGTGGGTGATGGCGGCGCAAGAGAGTGCGAGATCTGGAAGACGGCGAGAGGGCAGATAGGCTGTACAATGCGAAAGGAGAGGTGAGAGGGTCCAAGCATCTTGTTAGTTACCAATGGCAGCAGTGACATAACGAATAATTAGCTATAGTATTGACTTCGCAATTCAACTGTCCGCTTCATTGATATCGCCGGCCCGCCTCAAAATTAGATCCAAACATTGATGATTTCTACACACAGTTATGGGAAACACTTCATCACATGTACCTGTACAAGTGTTCAGGTCAATACTGAGCGGAACATCGTTGTAGTCATTCTGGGGCTGCTGCACAAGCGAAGTACATGGTTAGAGGACGAGAAGCTGAAGTGCAGGGGCAACATGATCACACAATTACTCGCCCGAGGTATTAGTATTATTGTGTACTAGCAATGGATATGCCTCTACTATCTAGTAGTAGCGTTATATTCCACCTCCCGCACCGTCGCACGTTTCAGACACGTCGCGGCAAATCACGACGAGCACACCCATCGAGCACTATACAGATTATAGCGTACTGAACTATCGAATAAATCACACGGAGAATGCCAGAACGAGTCACCTATCCCTGCACACCCCTCTCCTCCGACTTGAGCTCGATCGCACTCGCCTCATCCGCACAGGCGTGGCCACGGCCGTGCCCGGAACCTTCCAGTCCGTCAACACAGACGTCGATGTCGGCGTGGATGTCGATACCACACGCAGCGCCAGTGCGGGCATGACATCCATCATCGATCCGTCTCCATCCATCGCGACCGGCCTCGCTGCATCTGTGGCCGCTGGCGGTTGGTCAGCCGACGGAGGTGCAGGCGCAGAGTGGTGCCGGCGTGACTTGAATATGAGCACGATGATGAGGCCAAAGATGATCAGCAGGAGCAGAAAGATGCACTGGCGCCGCCCGGTGTTCTTCTGGTACCTGCACACCGAAGAATCAGCTTCGAGCCACTGACCAGACGAAGCGGAAGGAAGGGTAGAGAAGGGTACACGGCGTCGGTGCCAAGCGTGACGCACGCCCCGGAGGTCTGCTACAACGTCATGTATGAATCGCAGGGGGTACAGTACCCACCTCGTTGCAGTGTTTAGCTCCCGCACGGCGTCTTCCATCTGTACCGCCGTCTGCTCGATGTTGTATTCGACGCTATCCAATAGCGTCCCCTGATCAATGACAAGTGCCGACAAATCTTTGAACAGTTCTGCGAGTTGAGCTATTGACTTGGCAATCTCTGTGAGCTCCCGGTCCCGTGTCTCCAGATTGAGATCAAGCGCCGACATCTGGCGGAGGACTGCGCTCTCGCTCGACTGAATGGAACGAACGGGAAGCGGAACAATGAGCATAGAAGTACACAAGTAACGCCGATGAGAAGCCGGCCAATGTAAGTGTGACGTACTGCAACCGCTGCCTTCACGTCTTCGTCCAATGCAGATATGCCTGCTGACCCCTTCAGTGAGACTGCACCAGATGCCGCAAGGAGGTCCTGGTTTTTGATCGCGTGGCCTTGCAATTCTGTGGGACATGAGCGCATCAGTCTAGCGTGTAGTCTGTGAAGAGCCATCGATCGTCGCGAAAACCAGGATTGGAATGCTGACTTTCCATGTAGACGCGCTGCTTCTTGCGAAAGATAGCGCTCAGCTCCTGGACCTTGGCAGCGAGGCCCCGCTGCACATTCTTGGCTGCAAGTTCATGGTGGTGTGACCCCCCTGCTTGAGAAGGAGGGAACGAGTGTTGTGGTAACGACCCTATCCGCTGAATCAAGGTATGGCATTGACGGAAGTCCTATCACCGATGAAAGCGATGGGAATCACAGGTCAGCCATGCTTCAAGGGATTGGCAAGCGATGACAATCGATTACTTGAGTAATGTCAGTCGTGGCCACCTCTATCTCTCTCTCTTCAGCTGTACGGTCCGAGAATCCCGGTAAGACATGCTTTGCGTGGAGCTTGTCAAGAGCAGCGACTAGCACAAAGCGAGGTTAGAATGCTGCAGCTAGTAATACTCACTGTTTACAAGTAAACGAGGCAAACGGAACATACTTTTAGTCTGTATGCCAGCAAGAATATCCTTCACTTGATCTGCAATATCAACCCTAGCCGATCGACCATAAATTAGCACCTGACATTCGGACGATCAGAGATTCCAACAACGGCCAGTAGGCACCTGCCGGCCGAACACAAGCGTATATGCCGTTTTGTCGGAGCAGCGGCACAACAGGAACTACGGCATACAACCATTCCGACAAGATCATATGGCGATGCTTTGCCGGAGAGAAGACAGTTGGCATGCAGGATGGTCAGTGTTCAGCTGGTCAAAGTACAATGAATGCACATAGCAAACATGGGTGGCACCGAAGTGCACACTTAACATGAGGACGGCCGTGATGTTAAGTCTTTGACAAGTTACAAGGAGCAAAGGTGCACACCCACGAGTTTCTGTTCGGGTGGAGAAGGGAGGCATAGTATTGCCCCATCCGACTTGGGACGGAGTCAGCAGGCCTAGATAGCAAACAGGCGTTCTTTCACTAAGATCACCATTATCGTCTCATTGTGCCTCCGCTGGAGGCACCCTGGAGATTGGCCCAATGTATACAATCCAGACCCCACGCCGTCACTGGCATAGGATGGGACACGATGCATACAACGCCCCAAACCGTAGTGACATTGACCGCCAGGGGCCAGACAATGCAAGCAAGAAGTCCTTGGACAACGTGACGAAGATGACGGCACCTAGTGACTGCGTTTGAGCCCACACGACATGAAACGTCTCAGCTGTGCGAACCCTGAAGGTGTTGATATGGTGTCAGGGCTCGGACAACGGAACGCCGCTTTCGTGTTTCCAAAGCAGGTGGTGACATGCGAGGTTAAAGAAGGGGTACGCAGTTCGAGGCATCCGCCATATCTGCCGCCAAATGCACGCGTGCTGACGGGTCGCGAGAGGTGTCGGAACTGGCGGCGGGGACAAAAGACCGGCAAGAGGATCAATGTGGCATTCACCATTTAGGCGGGAGTTCTGCATCTAAGGAGATATGACCGGCCTCAGCGTTTATGAGGCGGTCATGTTCGTCGTCGTCATTTTGGACTTCGTCGTAGTTTGTGACGATTCTTGAACGGCGTGAACGAGATGCGCCTGCGCGGGAGTCCCTGTAGGAGATGAAGAGGAGAGTGCGGGAGCGGGTGGTCGGGGTGAGGGGAGATGACGAGGACATTTGGGCTGTGGCCGAGGACGGAGAGGGCATGGCCGTTGTCGGTCGTCATGCCGGTGTTTGTTTGGTTTCGGCCGCGCGGTGTCAGGGGATATTCCAATAGTTAAATAATGCACACTACATATCCACTGTGTGCCGAGGTATTCGCTCTGCTTTATTTGTCTCCGGCTGGTTCATGCCATTATAATTATGTGATGCGGCTTTGTGTCCCAGGCCTAGCGATATTATCACAGAAATACTTTGGGGTGAATTTACCAGCAGTTTGAGCAACCTGTCGTCATGCAAGAGGTTACTTTCCATATAAACCATGCATGTCATATGCCTTGAAGTCCCAGTTCCCATGTCCTATCTTTAAAATCAGGATACCTGTTGAGTAATATGTATACTGACAATCTCATCACATTGTCCTATCTTTAAAGTCAGGATGCCTGTTGAGTAATAATGTGGAATGGTCCATTACGTATACTGACAATCTCATCACATGTACACATTACTCGTGGTTCTATCTTCTGTCCAAACAACATGTGTAATCCTGCGCACAATTAGCTCAGAAAGAATAAGGGGCGTAGTACTGGAGATTTACATAATGTGGTGGAGTTGCGGAGCGCCCATGGACTGGGACGGAGACCGGAGAGGATTCCGAGGTGCCACTGCCACTGAGAACGGGTATGCGACCGAGGGTGTGGGATGTTGGTGGTTCACGTTGGCGCATGACCAGGCAGGGCTGTGAAGAGTGATGTTCGTCGCCCATTTACGTGCAGGTGTTAGCAGGTGGCAAGTGGTGGGCAGCTGGGTTCTTTGTTCTCGAAGGGAGGGCGTGCATTCGCGCCAGACTGGGGTGGCCAGGCGATCGACGGGTCGGAGTGCTACTACTAGTGAGATGTCGGAGCCCCTGTGACATAGCGCGCTGAGCGACCCAAAATTGTGTTATTCATAAACGTTTTCTTCGTCATCACAGGCTGGCCAAGCTTGTCCGTAGCGTTGGCCCAGTTATCTCCACATCTTCCTTGCCAACCGGTTCTTGGTTTCATCCTCCCTCCTGCCGTTCTTATCGATCTCATTCCGGATCACCCACTCGACCACCTGTGACTCTCTCTTCCGCTTTGGCCTCAAACGTGTTCTCTCAATCGCACGCTTTGATGTGGCCATACTTCCGATTCCTATAAAGTCTCCCGCTTTCTCCGAGTCCTTACTCTAAGCTCGCTGCACCCTCTATAATTTCCCTCGAACCTCCCCACCCATAACCCTCTCGTATCCATAGTCCTCCTATAAGGGCGTCCACTTGGTCTCCCTACACATCAGCTGTGTCCTTCACTGCTCCCGCACTTTCTCCGTTCTTGCCTCATTGCTGCTTGTCTGTGCTTCCTCTCCCGTAAGCCATCACATCTCGACGTCGATGCTTCTCCGATCGCTTACTGTTAGCTTTTAAGCTTTCCATCACTGCTGTGCTGTTCGACATGTGCTACCTCGACACGTACGTCTCCCATCGCCTCTGCTTCCTTCCCGCTGCGTTCACAGTTTGCTGACTCTGATTTGTGTAGCGAAGGGACCATGTATAAGTGTGGGGTGTGTGACCTCTGCTTGACTTTCTCCGTGAGCGCCCTCGGCTGGTCTGACGTCACGCCCCCCTCGTCCTCCGATGCTTACAGCACTACATCATTGTAAGTCGGCTAAGAGTATCGTTATTTCTTGATATTTATCCCTTGCTCATCAACACTCTTCTCCCAGACCAACAAGTTGCACAAGAACGACTGCAATAGTACAACATGTTATCACTCTAGACGTCACCGCAAGCCCTGCCCCAACTGCGAGTGCGATCGCGTGCGTCCCTCCCTCATCTCCCCTTTTCGGACATATTCATGAGTCGTTGGTGCAGTTCTACGGCCCCGACGCCTCTGAAAAAATAACCGCCAGGAGCCATGAATTTTGTCCAGAATGTGCACCTTACCTCAATAAGGGCCGTCGCTAATCCCTCCAGCATCCTCCCCAAGTGCTCCTCGGTTGCTGCCCTGGGCCCGTTACCGGTTCCGTATAATCTTGCCTAGTCGCTCCTTCCTTCTCGGCACATACCGCATCTACATCCACTTGAGCATCCACTTGAGCATCCACATCGTCGTCTGACCACACATCTCCATGCTGTATCATCGCTATCCCGTCCCGCTTGCTGTCGATGACACCAGGTATCTACTACTCACCACACTCATGTGTTGTACTCCTATATCTCTATTCTGTCTTGCATACTTGCTTTTTGCTTAATCCTATCAATCCAATTTTTTGCACCTTGGCCGCCGTGCGACCAAATACACTTCACTAACCTTCCATTCTCTACGTATACATACCTATGCGACCGCTGGGCGAGGAAGACAAAGCACATACATGGCCGACAAGATACGGTAGTAATGATGGCTTCTACGATCATACATGCTTATGAGTACAAGTACATCTGCAGTGCATCGATAATCTGACTTCTTCTCGACTTCCTGAAACTCCTGGTTACTTCATAACAGTCCATGTACGTACGAAGTGTGAGTGCTATAGTACATGTCTGCCGTTAATAATTCACCACCATAGGGACGTACATATCATCAAAGCCAACGGTCACCGGTCAGATTTTGCCGACAGTGACCAACACGCTATGAACTTACGAATGAACACATGAACGTGGTTCGTCCGCCATGGTGGGGCTCCAAACCTCCCCATGTTATGCATGAATGCACACACAGCTCGCCGAGTGCAGGGATTAAATCTTCTGGGTTACAGCGATAGCTCATTGTTACCAAACCATTACTACTGGAGTAGATTTTGGAGTAATGCAAAACATCGATAACATTTGCTTGGTAGGCTTTATAATCTGAAACAGGGCAATTCCCTATGTGTGCCATATTCTTCAACACAGTCCATCAGCACCCCCACCACAGTTGTCAACCTTGCCCGCGAATACAAATTCGGTCAAAGTCGGTACCTATCAGTTGCGGATACATTTCACATACGTATGACAAACTGCGCAGGCCAAACGATGCGTAAGAAAGGATCAGCGTGCATCAGAGGCACGGTCAGTCTCGGATTAACTCACCAGAGAAGCCTACATCTAGTCGATACATACGAGGGAGATACAGAAACACTAGGTTACGAGAAACTGCCGAGTATGTTCAGTTCGTGCAAATTTACCACTTGACAGCGAGCCCCACGACTTCGCTCTCCACCGCCCTGTACCGAGTCCGGAATAGGCGCTGTCGACGCTCCTCCGCCTTCTCATCAAGCTCCGTCGTCCATTCCACACTACCTTCCACGGGCGCCGCCTTCGTGATCTCTCTCAGCACCCGCCCCGCGAGCTCGTCCGCACGCTCGAAACCCGATCCAGCGCCGGACAACGAGGTACCCTCCACCGGAGGCGTCGGCGGAGGGGTCGGGAGCGTGCGCCAATACGCCGCCTCGACCTTCCTCGTCCACTCCCTATCGCCCCACTTCGCGCTAATAGGCGCAGCGGGGAGCGGCCCGTGCACATCTAGCCTGACCCCGCTCCCAGCCCAGTCTCTCGAGAAGCCCTCCGCGTCCGTCTGCCACTCCTGATCCTTCTCCTGCTTCTCTGCCTGCACGGGACGGAGCTGCCCGCCCCCGTTGACGCAGCCGCTCGGGCATGCCATGACTTCCACATAGTCGTACCCCTTATCCTCCTGCACGCCTGACCCGTCCGCCCCAGCCCCTCTCCGCACGGGCCTCCCTCGCGCACGCAGGC